>BHFT01031241.1:0-61668 GCA_004320025.1 Laticauda laticaudata | reverse complement strand
AGTGCTATCATGTCTCCCCTACCTTACCACTATTTACAACAGTTTTAAAACTGTTTTCAAAGTTACCCACATGGCACTGAAAAAAAGTGGACATGGCTGTTCTTCCACACTTATAAACCTTTGCCACATTCCCTCCTCCAGGGTCACCTGATCAAAATTCAGAAGCTTGGTCACTGACTTCCTATTTATGGCCCTTGCAGTGTCCCAAGGGCCCTAGGAATCACTTTTGTGAACTCCTCACCGCAGAGTCAATGGGGAGCCGAGATTTCACTTAGGAACAATGTCTTACTAAACTTAACAATCACAGTGATTCCACTTTTAGCAAAGACGCGCAAGAAACGATTGCAAAATGGCAAAAATGCTTGATCCACTGTCTTGCTTAGCAATTGCGAAAAAAATAGGCTCAATGGTGGATCACAAAAGTCAAAGGGACTACCTTAACTCTAAAAGTGATTCCCAGAGAGAAACACTTGGTGAGATTGAGAGTCTAGAGTTGACAAAATAAGGGTCTAATAAAGATGGAATTAGAATGTAAGGCAGAAAGAATATGAAAAATATTAACAAATTGGACTTGAACCATTGATATATATAAATAATATGATTGCTTGTTGTAAATTTGCGATTTGTACCATGCTCGATGGATTTACTTGGGCTTGTTACACAAATTAACATGATTCCCACTTTTCATCTGTATATATCTTAATAGCCTATAATATATATTATGTTGTTTGTCAAAGGTTTTCGCGCGGACTTAACAGTGCGTGCTGTTCCAGCTTCCTTTGGGTAATCTATTCCCACGTCACTGTTGTAGTTTGTGCTTTTAAAGTCATGTCACGCAACGTTTCGCAGAATCTCATCCGGCCATCATCAAGGGCTTTGTGTATTGAGTTTGATCTGTGAGTCAGGCTATCACAGCCATTTCAGTTTTTAAAATTTGAGCTAGCCTACTTTGGTGCGGGTACATGTTATGTTTTCGTGGCTGGGACTCGTTTGTTCGGTGTAGGACTAGTTTGCCAGACTGATCTGATAGCGCGTAGAAGTATCATCCGTCATATTCATGTTGATGGGGGTGTTTTCTCTACCAATCTTGATGGCTTCCCTGATTATTCTCTGCTGGGACTCTAGTTTCAGTGAGCGATTGCGATGATAAGTTGTCCCTTCAAAATTAAATTGTCAGTATCCTGTGGCTTTAAGGTGCTGGAAGAAGGAGAAAAGATATTTTCCTCTCTTCTTGACTGCGTTTTTTGTGTTCTGCAATGTGTAGCATTTACGTTCTCCTGTTGCGTTTTGTCCCAAATGTAGAGTGTAGCTGGGCCAATGCATGGTTTTTTCATAAAACTCCTTGGTCTTTCTAGCTGAATCTTGTCTTTTGGGTTCTTAGGATGTTGGCTATTTTTTCAGGCGTTCATTTGCTGAAAGAGCTGTCCTGATATTGATGTTTGTGGAAGGAATTTTTGTCTGATTCTTCTGTGGTGTCTGTGGTGCTTGTTGTATGCGGGCAGAGTGAGATTACCATTGTCTTGTCTGTGTCTTGGTTTTCTTTGGGCAATATACACTTTCATCGGAATGCTCTGATGGTGATTAGTGGATAATTCTTTGGAATCTGGTTGGACACATAAATATCCGTTAATTAGGTGCGTGAGTTGTCTTTCTCACCGCGTCCCGGTCCTTTTTGTCAAACTAGGCATGTTTTGGTTCTGGAGGATGGAGGGTCTTTGGGAATATGGAGTTGATCTGTGCTAGGTGGTGATGGGATTATGTATTTAGGTATGTGGTTGGTCGTGTGTTCTTTTCGCCAGCTAGATGGCTGTTGTTTCCTTGGGGAGCCCATTGGTGTTTTGTAAATTAGGATGTCCAGGAAGGGAGTTGGTTGTTTGTGTTCTGTTTCCATTGGTGAATTGTATTTTGGGTGATTAGGTTGTTTAAGATGTGTGAGGCAAATTGTCCAGTTTTTCTTTCCTGTTGTGGCCCCAAATTACACAAAAGTATCTATTACATAATCTGAAGCAGAGTGTTGGATGGTTGTTCATGACTTTGTCTAGAGCTTGGGGTTTCAAAGTGTTCCACGTATAGGTTAGCTAGATGACGGCTGAGATTTAGGTGATCCACGGGTGATCCTTTCTGATCTGTTGCCTCTCTTTTGTCCATTGTGGAGTGAAGTAGGTGTTGGTTTAGCAGTGCGTTGGCAGATATCGGATTGTTGTTAGCGGGTTGTATTTTGTTTTGGATGGCGTCAAGGGCTTCTGTTGGATGGGTTACTTGGTGAAGAGGGATATGTCATCGAAAGCTCACGAGTAGGTCGCTGGGTTGTAGAGTTTTGTATTCTTTTATGTTTCTATTTGAAGTGAGAGAGATTTTTGTACGTGTGATGGTGATGGAATTCTGTGTAGGGTGGAGTTGTTTGGCGCGAGAAATTTTGGCAAGATTCTGTAGAGGGTGAGCCTATGGAGCTGGACTACTGGTCTGCTTTAGTGTGCGTATTCCTCTGCCCTGTGTATCTTGGGGAGGGCCATAAGCTTAGGCAATCTGGATGATTTTTCTCCGGGATGTTCCGTCGGGGATGCGAGAAAGTCTCTGACTGGATCCTTCACTGATGGGAGACCACATTTTACTCCTTGGATTGTGGTTTTTATCTAGGTAGGTGGTGGGGTCAGTATGCAGAAGGTTTGCTAAAGTGGGGTCTTGGAGTAGGCCTTGGATAGTATTGGAGTGGTACTAGTCCGATGGCTTCATCTATGATTGTGGTAATTTCCTTTGTCTGGCCTGGAGAATGACTGTGTTGCCTGTTTTTCCTCAGGGTTGGTGTAGTTGCTTTTTTTTTTCTCTGTGTAGGATTGCTTCTGGGTCGGGTTGGCTGCGAGAGCAGAGGACGGTTAGTGAACTTCAAGGTCTGGTTTTTTGTTGGCTTGCATCTGGGTTGATCTTTGTTAGGCTAGCATTCCAACTCCGCATAATAATGTTTTCAGTGGGATGCGTTTGGTACGACTGCCATGCAAAGTTGAATCCTTTGGAAAGGACATTGGTTTCTGCTATGGTGAGGGTTCTGTCTGATATGTTGTGTACTGTTTTATGTGGGGAAGGGTTGGATTTCTGGCATTTGTCTAGTCTGTGGAGTTTCTTGGTGTGTGTGTCTGTCTTGTGGGAGGTTTCTGTTTCGACTCTCCAGAAGGCTAGTTGTTTGGATTTGTCCCAGAGTGCTGGGTGGATTTTATTGCTGAGTTTGAGATGGAGTGTGAGTAGGTCTTTGTTGATTTGGTCTGGTAGGAATCTTTTCTTGTGGAGAAACTAGAGAAACGCCAGAAATAGAAGAATAGAATAGAAGAGATGACTCCACCAGACTGTCAATTATCTGGAAGCCTGCACTCTCAAACAAAAAATTCTCCACAAGACAAGCCAGCCAAACACCTGGCACAAACAGATTCCCCCTGATAGCTCCAGCTCAAACACACCTCAACCAGGCACCCAGATGAAACCTAGTTTCCTAATAAATGATAGCCATCCATTTTCTCGGAGCCAATATATATATATATATTGTGGGTGGTATACAAACTATTGCATACACATGCAAAGCTGTCTTGACTCAAAGAAGCAAAACATATATAACGTTGTTACTACTTGAATACCTCTTTGACTGATTACTTTTTCATTTTAGGTATAAACTTTTTGTGGTATGTATGCTTAATGTTCATTATTTTATCTTCTCCCTTCAGATCCTTTGTAAGCACATTAAGTTCTGTGTGACTTGGTTTAGAAATAATTAACTGGTAGTGCAATTTGCATTAAATAAAATGTAGTTAGCCTGGTCATGAAAAAAAATTAATTAGAATGTTGGGATAAGAGATGAAGTTGCTGTGCAGAAACCAGTTGGACTGGATTTTCGGGCCCTAAAACACACTAATCTGGGAGCTGATTTCACTCTCTAGTCAATAAAATGAAGATGGGAATCAGTGGTGGTATGCTGCTGATTTGCACCAGTTCTAGCGATCCAGTAGTACCAGTCAGCAGTTGGCCCTGCCCACCCACATCTACCCTTTCCTGTCCTATATTTCCTTTGTTTGTAGCTCAGCTGATAGGTGCAGCAGAGTGGATTGCCACACCTCAGCTGTTTTACTCACCAGAGCTGACAGTAAGGTAAGTTTCCATGCTTAAAATTGCCTGTTTTAGAACCCTCTGTGTGCTCCCACAGAATTGGTAGTAAAATATTTTGAATCCCACCACTGATGGGAATCTTTATTCAGGAAGGCTGACACAAACACAGAGGCCTAAGCAGTAAGCAAAAATAAATTGAGAGAAAAAACCAAGGAGAAAAACTCATTTTTTCATATTGCAATGCTAAATTTGTCGTCCATATTCTTTCAAGGACCTCATATACTAAGATTTCATTAATCTGCCTGAGGGAGCTAATTGCAAATGGTTCATATTCTCGCCTTAATGGGTTACTGAAGCGATCTTGCTATCCACCCACACAGAGCAACAGAAATTGTTTTAGCATAAGAAAAACGTAGGCTAGATTACCTTCTGCTGCTAGAACCTCAAATGATTATGATTCAAGAGAGGGAAGGTGAGGTCTTCTGAGCTTCACAGAAGAATATTGCTGCCCTCTCTTTGCAAGATGACAGAGACTTTAAGTGGCTGCCAACAAGCCAAGCTGGATTATCTGCAGGAGTGGGATTCAAATTTTTAAAAAAACCGGTTCTGTGGGCGTGGGTTAGTTGGTGGGCATGGCTTGGTGGTCATGTTATTGGCTGGGTGTGGGCAACTCAACATCACTCACATCGAGGCATGCCTCTCCTCACCTGGCCTCTCATGACTGTGGGGATGCTGCAACAGTCGTAAGTGTGAAAAAGGGTCATAAGTCATTTTTTTCAGTGCCGTTGTAACTTTGAATGGTCATTCCACACAAGCAAATTACCACCAAAGGAGGGGAAAAAAATCTCCAGAGACGTTCCTGAGACAGGAAGTCTAGTCCTGCCAAGAATGTAATAAGGGTTAATGGAGGGGCAGTTTCTGTAAGCAACACCAGAATGTTTCCTTCCTGCCTTCCTTACAGGATTAGACCACTAATTTCTTCTAACAACCGGTTCTCTAAACTGCTTAGAATGTTAACAGCCAGTTCTAGAGAACAGGTGCAAACTGGTAGAATCCCACCCTTGGTTATCTGTCATCCCTCTAATAAACCCAGGATCAGACAGTGGTGGAAATGCCAAACAAACTGTTTCTCAGAGATGCTGTCAGTGTTCCAGCAACCCTCCTTTCCAGCCAATAGCTCCAAGACAGACATCTCTGAAAGATTGCTTTGTTTAGATAGTAACTGGCACATCTGTGAAATCCCAAATCTGAAAGTTTTTGGGCTTCCTTGCAATATTCAAAACTACAAATCCATCTCCCTTTGGCCGTCATCACATCGCAAGGACCAATCATGATCCGTCCTAAAGTAAGATTCTTATTTCATTTTGCGCCACACTCAATGACCTTGAACTAACAGAAGAATTTTATTTTGTCTACTTAGAGATATTCAGTTGAATCCCCCACCTCCCACTTTCTCAGGCCTGTGGCAGCGTAGGAGCACCAAATCTCAATATGGCTTCCAAAGCTGACAGACACTAGCTGTTCCAAGCATGTTTGCAATGTTGTCTTTAACTGTTCCTCATTGAAATTGTGATGAAAAAGGAAGGGCACATTCTTTTTCATGGCTTCACCTCTATAAATGTCAGGTTTGGCCCTGCAATCAAACAAGACAGACACGGACTTCAACGGATAATTAGAACTGCAGAAAAAACAATTCTTACCAACCTGCCTTCAATCAAGGACCTATATGCTTCATGAGTCAAAAAGAGGGCTGTGAAAACATTTACAGACCCCTCACATTCCCAACATAAACTGTTTCAACTCCTAACCTCAAAATGACACTATAGAGCACTGCAAACTAGAACAACTAGACACAAGGACAGTTTTTTCCCTGAATGCCATCACTCTGCTAAACAACTAATTCCCACAACACTGTCAAGCTATTTACCAAGACTGTATTAGTATTATTCTTCTCATCCTTCCTAATACCTATCTCCTCCCACTTATGACTATAACCTTGTTGCTTGTATCTTTACAATTTATAATGCTTTATTTAGCTCCTAGTATGATTTGATTGCTTATTTAGTATCCTATGACTATCACTGTGTTGTATGTTATGATTGTTGATGAATGTATTTTCTATGTACACTGAGAGGATATGCACCGAAGACATATGTGTCCAATCACACTTGACCAATAAATAATTCTATTCTGTTCTGTCCTGTCCTGTCCTGTCCTATCCTATCCTATCCTATCCTATCCTATCCTATCCTATCCTATCCTATCCTATCCTATCCTAACCTATCCTATCCTATCCTAACCTATCCTATCCTATCCTTTCCTATCCTATCCTATTCTATTCATTGAACCACTGGTGTCTTTCACATGTCTTTGTGATATGCAGACCAAAGAAATTTACCCTTCTGATTTCAAGGATTGGATTCAGGATGTATGCTTGCCATCCATTTGTGAAAAGTCCCTTTGTTCTAAAAATGAGAAGATGTTGCTGTGCAGATTAGATTCAATGATAAGCTTCAGGATTTAATTAATTCTATATCGCTATCCATGGTTATTATGTGCAGCTTTTTTCAGATAAGTAGTTTCCATTTTTGTCAGTTTATTTTAATCATTGTACAATAGTGTAGAATAACTTCTTTCTTTACCCTATAATCACTACCAATCTCTTTATTTCCATTAGTATCATGGGTTTATTTTAATCTCACTATTTATATAAAAAAATCCTTCTCTTATTTTAAGATATTTATCCTTTTCTGTTAAAGTTGTTCAAGGCAACATTCAGAAAGTACAGAAAAACATGAACATTTAACAAAATGAAATTCAATGTAGAGAAAAGTAGCATCTTACATTTAGGCAAGAAAAACCAAAAGTACCCTAACCCTAACCCTAACCCTGGTTTGAGGGAGAGGGATTTTGTAGTCTTAGTGGACAACCAGCTAAATATGAGCCAGCAGTGTGCAGCAGCAGACAAAAAAGCCAATGCAACCCTAAGTTACATTAATAGAGGGATATAATCAAGATCAAGTGAGGTACTAATACTACTCTATAAAGCCTTAGTAAGACCACAGTCTAGTGAAGAGAAGGACCAGGGGAGACATGAAAGCAGTGTTCCAATATTTGAGGGGCTGCCCCAGAGAGGAGGAAGGGATCAAGCTATTTTCCAAGGCACCTGAAGGCCAGAAAAGGAATAATGGATGGAAACTGATCAAGGAGAGATTCAATCTAGAAATAAGGAGAAATTTTCTGACAGTGAGAACAATCAACTCTGCCAGAAATGGTGTAGGGTTTCCTGCTTGGGCAAGGGGTTGGACTAGATGACCTACAAAGTCCCTTCCAACTCTGATTATCTGTTATCTGTTATGATCGTGCAAATATTTCCTAAGTCACACTGAAATAAGAGGTTTTTCAGAATCAGGGATCTAGAAACTGACCCATTGAAATGAGTACATCTATTCATATTTTATAACAATCTGAATAATTCATTTTTTCCCTGAGGATGAATTTTTATTATTTTTACTTCAGAAAAAATAATTGAATTCACAGCCTCAGACTTTACCCGGCAATGTTTTTTTATGGGCATTAAATAATTCATAATTCAATTTATAAACTTGCAAAAGGCGGAATGAAATGTGTGCTTGAAACTGGCAAACCCGATCAAAGTTCCCTTCTATCAACCCATCCAAGAGAACAGGATTACCTTTCCTCAGACCTGATGACGAACAGCATCTGTCCACACAGTAGTTCATATTTAACTTCTTTTTCTTAAAAAACAGAGATTCATTTGTGGGTTCAGTTCCACTGTAGCTACTTAAACAGTTTTCAAGGGGCGGGGGGAGAGGCATTCACACAACAAAAATCTGTACAAAATGCTTCTTATCTTATCCAGGCATCAACGTTTCTACAGTGTCACCTTTGCCAACCTACCAGGACACTGCTGGAAAGCAGGACCCAAATGGGCAGCCTTCCATAGTTCAGCTGATGTTTTGGATCTGAGTCCTCTTAACTTCGGTCGATCGGTTCTCTCGTGGCAGCTGCTTTTGTTCGCTTCCAAATTCACTTTGCCTTTCTCCTGAACCAAGAGCCCCATTCTGGTGTTTCACCCGTCTACCTCCTTGTATAACCACCAGAGCTTTCTCTGCCTCTTCAAGTCTTGAATAAAGCTTTTCAATCTGCCTGCTTTTAAGAAACATGGGACTCTCTGCTGCCCATCTCAATGCAGCTGCCCCTTTGAACAAAATCTCCAAATCCCTGGGATGGATGCAGTGGCAGATAAGGCTCACTGGTGCCCTAAACATTGACAAATCTTGGTACCCCCACTCCAAAGCCAAGCTGATAAAAGTTTTTATGGTGCTCCCTTTGAGCCTGGTGCCCTAAGCACATGCTCAGTCTGCTTAATAGTTAATACACCACTGGATGGATGCCCTTTTGTGTTGGTGCCCTTGAATCTCGACTCAAAGAACGCAGGCATCCCGCAGCAGGAGGTCAAGTCCTGGCTGACAATCAAAGCTTTGTTTCCCAGTGCCTCACTTGCCAGGGCTCCCCTTCATCCCTGCACATTGGTCACAATCTCATCACTGCCGAGGCAGGCTTTCTGCTCCTGCTTCCCTCTGCTTGCATTCTGTAGGTTGCCCAATGCTCCTCTCTTGCTTGTCTAGCCAGGATCAAACAAATAAGCTGTTGAGGTGAGAGGAAATTATTTTGGCGTCTCTCCCAACTTTTTATTGATTTGATGTCAGCCTAGGAAATTGAAATTCAGAGATCCACCCCAACCACTTCCACGCAACTATCTTTTACAGCATCGCACAGCCCTCCCTGGAGTGAACAAATGCTTATCTTTCTCCTGCTATTTTGGCCCACAAATGACTCTAGAAGATGCTATCAATTCCTAACAGGGATCCTACATAAGCCACAAAGCTCTTTCTCTCACTGTAACTGTGGGTGTATGCAGAGGGCTATGCCTTATCCTACTAATTCCAATCTAACTTTCTACAACTTTTAAGCACCCACCCTACGGTTCCTGGGGAAGGGCACTGGGTATGTGGCCAAAGGCACTTACACCAGAGAAGCCAAGTCTGCTACTGAGCTACTAAGGTTGGAGCCAGTGGCAATCCTCGTCTTTCAGTAGCCAGGCCAGACCAACTACTGGATCTCAACTTATAAAATAACATTCTTTCCATCAAATAAGTAACTCCTGATTGCCAACTTTTTCTGGGAATGGCCTAAACCAGTGGTCCCCAAGCTTGGCAGCTTGCTGGCTCAGGTGAAGGAAGGAGAGGGGAACTGGGCCACATGAGAGTAAGAGGCAGGCCAGTGCACATGCATGTGATGCCTGCTGCTCATGCAAGTTGAGTTGCGCATATACATGCACGCACTCCAGCTACTCACTTCTTCTTCTTCCTAGCATATTCCCAAAGGTGCAGGTCCACTTTTTGGATCACTGAACGCCATTTTGCATGGCCAGCTATGTCTCCGGGGCATAGGCCTATAGCGTGTCTATCTTTGTTGAAAGTGTCTTGCCTTCTCTGTTTTGGAAACCCTCAAGGTTGCCGGCCATTGACTTCTAGTTGGTAGTCAATCTTGGCCATGGTGGAAGGTGTTGCTCTCTGGACATGTCCATACCAGCAGAGTTGGCCTTTTCTCATCTCTATAATTAGTGCCAAACCAAAATGTTGTTGAATGGTGTCATTTGTAATCTGGTCAAGAAGAGAGATGCCCGATATCCAGCTACAGTTACACACTCACGCAGCCCAATTCCAAATAGGCTATGGTCCAGTAATGGATTGCAGACTGGGGGTTGTGAATCCTGGCCTATGCACTTTATTTGGGCCCCGTAATGCTGGGACCAGCTCAGAAATACTCCAGCATTTCTCCAACAGCAGAAAAATATGCAGCTTTCTGTTTTTTTGTGGTGGAGAAGTCCATGAAGAAAATATTGACATCTAACTGGGAGATGCAATCCAGGGTAGTGGGAGGAAAATCTAGCCTCTCTCATCTGGATGAGATGGTTGGATGGACTTCTTTGAGGTTTGGTACAGAGACAGCCAAGGGAGGAAAGAGAGTCACGGAAACACAAAAACCAAAGGGAACTGCACATGTTTTTGGCTGCTTTGTTATAAAATTAATTTCTTAACAGCCTCTTCCTGGAACCAGTTATTGATTTTGTATAATGTAAAAGAAGATTAGATACTGGAAAAGCAGAGCAGAAGAGGTGATTTTGATGAACAGTCAACCCAAGTTCCTTGAAGCAAGTGTGCTGAGTGTTCTTAAAATGCAACAGGTAGATTACTCTTTAAGAGGTCAAAATATAGAAGAGGATAAAGAGAAAGATCTCCTAGAAGTGATGAAAGAATTATTGATGGGTGCTCTAGAGACTCAACAGCAAGAGATAGATGTTGAAGCAGATGAAATACTTAGATTAAATATGAGGGATGTAAAGAGATACCAGATCCCAAGGGAGGAGTATGGGAGATTTATCAATAAGGGTTGAAATATTAAAAAGAACAAGAGAAGATGGATGGAAAAAGAATACTTCTTAATATGGCAATTACTTCATTAAGAAAATAGAGGTAGAAAGTAGAAATTGGGAAAATAGTTTTATGTATACTGATACATAATAGAATACATTAAATTACTATGTATATGTAAATGTTAGAAGTTGAAAGATTACTATTATGTATATCTAAACAGTATTATTATTGATATTAGTATTGTGTATAAAGTACATTGTCCCAGACAATATACTGTTCTCTAAGCACTTATGGATATTGAAGAAAAAATTATAAATAAAATAATTAAAAAAAAAGAAAGTGAGCTGAAGCTGCTCCAAGCAGTGCAAAATCCATCTGCAAAGCATCTTCTCTTTAAAGCAGCTTGTTAACATCAAATTTGTTTAATCAGCCCCTTAATTTAAACGGTACCCAACTGCATGAGTTCTGCATATCAAAAGTAGCATGGATACTGGATATTAGGCACCTGGAATTTTAACAATTTCAGGGCTGTGGTGGCTCAGTGGTTAGAGTGCAGTACTGCAAGCTGCTTCTGCTAACTGCCGGCTGCCTGCAATTTGGCAGTTCAAATTTCACTAGACTCTGAGGTGGGTAAAATGAGGACCCAGATTGTTGGGGGCAATATGCTGACTCTGTAAACCACTTAGAGAGGGCTGTAAATGCACGTAAAGCAATATATAAGTCTAAATGCTATTGCTATTGCCACACTGTGCAATAATAGGATTTGCGTTATAGATCAATACTTGGACTTTGTTGTGCATAAGGGATGCGTTCCTTATCGATCTTGTGATATCAACTCTTCGCTAGATTTTTCTCCAGGATGATCTGTCACCAACCTGATGCTTCAGATCTTCCAACAATGCAGCCATCACTACTGCAACTGTATTCATCCATCTTACATTTCTTTATTGTTCACCACCAAATACATCAATGGCTTCTTGGGGCAAGTAATTTAACAAAAGAGGTAACACACAGGCACACATACATAACCTTGACTGCATCAGAATTTTATGGAAGCTGGTTTCTTCACCATTGAAAGAAGTAGATTGAGTCTTTAAAGTTAACAGATGTACGTTTGGTACAGCACTCCCTGAAAGGAGAAATTCATCATATTCATGCTTAGCATGTCTTGTCTTTCTGGCATTAATTTCCAAAGGATTCTCAGTGCCTGCCTGTGTCTGGGAATTTGATTTTGACTTGAATCAATCAAATGCACTGCAGGTCAAGAAACATTAATAGGGGATATTGTGAAAAAAGTTGGAACAGCAAAGTTAAAAACCAATTCTAGAACAACAGACAAGGAGACAGGCAAATTTCAGCAGGCAACACCCCCTTGCTCAATGTAGATAATTTAGATGAGAGACAACAGACAGATCTCTGAGGAGTTCAATATTTAAAATAAAATAAATGAACCAATCTTTTCTTTTTCTCATTCAAGGCAATAAAGTCAATCAATTTAAAGATTATCATAATAGATATTTCAGAGTTTTGCAAGTCTCCAACATGCTTCCCTTTGCTGAAACCTCATTGGACAAAACATAGAGAAAAAATTATATTGACATCATATAATTAGCAGGGGAAGAAAAGGGGTTGCACTTTAGCAAGCAATTCCCTAATCTTGCACTTGCCAATCAAGAAAGTGGAATTGATTCTGCTTTGTCCTGCACCTTCTGGCTACTTCCTAAGTCTTCATTTGTATTCGGAGGTGGAGATCCAGGGAAGAGTTGTCTGAATGTTGAAAGCCCCTTTGGCCCAAGAGGAATATAAGCTGAGTAATGGAGTTGCAGATACTTTCTTTGCTTTCATTGCCATTTCCCCCAGCACCACACACTTATCTGGCCTCAGGACATCAACATCCCCCCTCCCACCCCTTGCATCTGCCAAGATGACCAGCCAGAAGTACCTTGACCAGTAGAGTCCAGAAACATGCCATGCCACAAACCTCATTCTTCAGAGAATGTACTATTTTTTGTAAGATATCTGACCTCTGATTTGTTTCACACTATGCTCGAGGCCTAACATACATTGGGTATTCATGCCAAAGGGTAAAACAGAGATAAATTCACCTTGCATTCACCTTCCTTTATGTTAAGTGGTCTATACAATGAAATAATTTTTTTTATTTTATTGACATTGTAGAAAGGCACCATCACTTTATGGGGATGTGGAACACGCGATGTTCTGAAGTTCTGTGCTTACATTTCCGTGGATGGATAGATGGTTGGATGGATGGATGGATAATACAATTAACTCCTTCTTTCATTGAAAAGCCTCCCTGATTAGTTTATCAGACAAAGAGAATCCTTGAGCCTGGATTTCTAGTTAAAGAGTCTTTGACACAAAAGGCAAAAAAGCATAAGAAGATGAGAAGACCAGGTCCACCAGATCTTCTTCTAAACCTTTGAGAAGGACCAGCCTTCTGATGCAGCCTGATAGAAAGGTGGTAGTAGGGAAGGAGGAGCTAACAGGCATTCCTCTAGTTCTGTGATAGTGAACGTATAGCACGTGTGCTGGAAGTGGCATGCAGAACCATCTCTCCAGGCATGCCAGCCATCATCTGTTGCTCTTCTGGGTTTCGTGCATGCCCACTGGCCAGCTGGTCTTCATGCATGTGAGAGTACCAGAAACTGGAAGAGCAGCTCACTGGCATGCCTTCCAGCTGGTCATCACATACACATGCATGCCAGAAACTGGAAGACCAGGTGACCAGTGCACATGCATGTGCCAGAAGCCAGAAGCTCAGTTTCCCAGCTCATACATGCACACTGGGGAGATGCTCTTCTGGTTTCTGGTGCTCCCCCATGTGCACAGACTCCCATTTTGGCACTCAGTGCTGAAAAGTTTTGCCAACACTGCTTTACTGTAATGAGTTATCTCCCTTTGCCTCCACTAGGATGGATGCTGCTAAGAATCTCTGTCCTTCTGTCTGTCTGCATGATCTTATGCCCCTCTGCCCTCATTTCCCCTGTTGTTCTGATCCTGCAGCCCAGCACAACACATGCAGCCTTTTCAGAAACATTTCGAGTCTTTCCTGCTGTGGAAATCAATCATCTTGCAGATTAATTTTTCATCCGTTGTGCCTGTTACCAATCAACTCTGCTTAATTTTCAGCAGCTCATACCCCTAATTGCAGAAAATGGGGAAAAGCAAAGGGGAAAAAAGTGCATTAAAAATAATCTTTCTCCTTGATTTCCATAGTAATTAAGTTCTGTTATTTTTACGTGTTTCTTTCCTAAGGTAATTTTTTTCCTTGAGGGATCTTTCCACTCCTTTCCCCCCCTTCCAAGAAGAATCAAGCTAACTGTATTCTGATCATGCTTGATCTAAAGCCCTTCCTTTTGTCATTGTGAGGATTTCAGGCCCAGGGCTGTTGTGTCAGTCCTCCTCATAGCAAAAGGGCTGGGATGGAGCAAGGCATCCTGTTGGGATGGAAGTCAAATGGGGCCTCCACAAATAAATCAGTTCCCCTCCCTTCCCCTTCTTTTCCCTTCTCTTCCTCTCCTTTCCCCTCTTTTCCTTCTCCTCCTTTCCCCTCCTTCCCTTCCCTTCCCCTACCTTCCCCTCCCTTCCCTTCCCCTCTTCTCCCTTCCCTTCCTTTCCCTTCCCTTTCCTTCTTCTCCCTTCCCTTCCCCTCTCCTCTCTTCCCCTCTCTCCTCTCCCCTCCCCTCTCCTTCCCTTTCCTGAAACACACCTGCAGAATCAGTGAATTCAATCAGTCCCAGTTTTCCTTCCCTCTCTGGCGTTTTTAAGCAGGACCCCATCCAACTCTTTTTGGAGTTGTTAAGGACTGAAAGGCAATCTTTGGTATGCAAGGAATGTGCTTCTCTTAGAACTGGGCATCGCAGAGATTTCAGTACTGAAATGTCACTGACGATAAATCCAGACTTTCTGGTTCCCGCTGGGGTCAGATCTGAGTCATCCAGAGCTTTGTGCTATTTTTTAACAAAGGAATTGTCCCATACAGGGTTTTTTTTTTTTTTTAAATTTAGGGGGCAAGGCAAAAACTGGAAGAAGAAAGCTAATACGAGGATTGTACTTTGCAGTTTAATGGAGCTCAATGGGAAAGGAGAAAAACTGTGCTTTTCAGGACACCTGCCCATTTTTTTACTTTTTTCAAACGCCATGAATTTAAGAAACATCTTCTTCTGAAAGAGAGTAAAACCATGGTTGGTCTATTCTAGTGTGAAGACCTTTCAGCAGGTTTTGGAGAGGGTGCCACAAAATGAATAAATGTACAATTTGGAGCATCTGGATATATTCAGTCAGCTGCAGGAAGATGGCAGCTCAAATATTTCTGGATCCAAATGCTTTATGGAGAAGGCTAGAAACAGGCATACATTTATCTTTCTCCTTATTGTGCTGGGGGAGAATAATTTCAAGAATGTTCCTGTTTTCATGAGAGCCATGGGATTTGGAAATTTATAGCTACTTCAGACTAGTGGTAAAATATATGAAAAGCTGCTCTTTCGGAGGGGAAGAAACTATAAAAAGCAACTCCATCACTTATTCAGTTTTATTTTTGTTATTCTTTTATGAACACTTACATCTTCTCAGAGATTTCAGGAGCCGAAAACACCCTTTAGGAATAAAGTTATTAAAATAAAATTTAGAATATTAGGATGATGAGGAACACAGTCAATGGGTAGCATTTTTTTAGGCCAGAAGGAGTAAGAATCAAGCTGGAATAAAGAGAAATTGTGTCTTGATGGATTTTAATTTACATATTCATTCCTGATGTTAGTAGAATCCAGACTGCCATCAACTTCTGCATTGAGCCCTTTAAGATAGAATGTTTCTTAACAAATCTGAGAAAATCAGTAGTCGCACAGGCAGAATGGGACAACTCCCCATTGCAACTCGCCACAGGACAATTCAACAAATACAAAAGTTAAATTAATTTTGATGGAACCATGGACAATAATAATAAAATAAAAAAGTTAATCCAGAAATACAAGAGCTACAATAACTTTGATCAAAACACAGTCACCAATAATAAAGCTGAATGAAATGATTAATAAGCATTGACTTGTCCCGCACTGAGTTGTCCTGCAGCGACTTGGCCATGGTAAATTGACTATCATGAGTTAGCAATGGTGTGTTGGCTTCAGTGAATTGGCAATAGTGAGTTTGCCATGGTGAATTGACTATGACAAATTGGCCATGGTGAGTTGGCTATGGTGAGTTGACTATGGTGAGTTGACTATAGCGAGTTGGCTATGGTGAGTTGGCTATGGTGAGTTGGCTATGGCAAGTTGACTATGGCGAGTTGGCTAGGGTGAGTTGACTATAGTGAATTGGCTAGGGTGAGTTGGCTACGGTCAGTTGCCTATGGTGAGTTGGCTACAGTCAGTTGGCTGCAGTGAGTTGTCCTAGACCCATTAACAGGGAATACAGGTGGAGAAAATCCAGGGGCAGGTATGCACTTGTTTCTCCTGCATACCTACAGCCCTAAATCTTTAAGTTTGGGCTGGTAGAAAGCAGGCCTTTTCAAGAAGCTCAACCACTGGACTTCCCATGACTGAGAACCCAGCACAATCAATTCTTCTTTGCATGGAAGCCTTTCATGCTCACGTGGGTATGAGAAGACTTCAGGCCCATAGAGAGTTCAAGCTCTATGGACAGATTTTGGAAAGCTACTTCACACATGCGATAACAAGCATGGAGCAATTGCAGATTGCCCCATCTCAGCTCATTTGTTCTTTCTTGTGTGTTTGATGGATTTTCAAACTCCACTCCAGTAGTTCTCAGAGTGGTGCAGTGGCCTAAAGTGGAGTTCTCACCTCATAGTCAGGAGGCTGTAAGTTTGCTCCTAGATAAAGGCAGATATTTCTTTCTCTGAGCACACTGAGAATATATCTACTGAACAAAACTGTGCATTGCCAACAGGAAGGGCATCTGGCCTTCTCTCAGCTCCATTTGGTTGCCCAGACTCCACCCCACAATGGATTATGGGATCATTAAATGAAGGTGATTACAGGTAGTCCTCAACTTATAACAGTTATTTAGTGACTGTTCAAAGTTATAATGAAACTGGGGGAAAAGTGACATGACTATTTTTCACACTTATGACCTTTGCAGCATCCCTATGGTCACATGATCAAAATTAGGACACTTGGCAACTGGCTTGTATTTATGACAGTTGCCATGTTCCAAGTCCATGTGATCCCCTTTTGAGACCTTCTGACAAGCAAAGTCAAAGGGGAAACCAAACACATTTAATAACTGTGTTAGCAATTTAACAACTGCAGTGATTCTTTTAACAATGGTGGCAAGAAAGGTTGTAAAATGAGGCAAAAACTGACTTAACAACTGTCTCGCAACATAAATTTTGGGCTCAGTTGTGGTCCTAAGTCAAGGACCACCTGTATTGGTTTTTGAATTTCATATTTGAATCAATAACATGATTTCAATGATATCAAGCTTTCAAACTTTTTTCAAAGGGGAATACTTGGCCATCCTTACACTCCTAGAGAACTAGGCCAGGTCTCAGGGATGCTCAGAATTGTTTTCCAGCAACATTTGATCGATGTATTTATGTAACACATGATAGATTTCCAATGTTTTGGGGAAAGGCACACATGACATGAGTAATCCTTGTATACCGTAGAACAACTACCCCATGTGTGGATACTACAGCTGGTAGTGGGTGTTTGGGAGGAAGAGCAGAAGGATGAGAATGTTCTAGTAACATTCAGTGGACTTTTTCCAAGAGATTGTTCTCCAATTTGAAGCCAGCCAGCCTGATTCAAGAAGGGGGAGAAAAGGTTGAAGATGTGACTGAACAGATACGGAAATTCCTCATGTTTGCCACCAATATTTCAGAAAATATCGAAGACATGTGTTCATTCTGTGATGACTCCAAAGCCTCGGGAGGTACAGTAGGAGGGCGAGTGACTGAGTGAACATGAATGTAAATATATGTGAGCATGAGCCATCTGAGCTTTCCTACAGCATCACTTCTGCTGTTTTCCACTGGGGCCATGGAGATGGGGAGAAATCATAAATGAAATAATCAAGAGTGAACTGAAACTATGGTTCTCCTCCATTCCTATTACAAAAGCTCTTTTCCCAGTCTCTTAATCCTATCTCCATAAAGCAAGTGTGATCCTGGAAAAAGATTTACTACTTCAAGATGTTGCAGACAGAAAGGACACAGTTATTCTTCTGCACACTCTCAAGGAGCTTCTAAAACTTGAACCTGAGGCAATGCATTGACCAAAGATCCATAAGGGTTTGAGGCTGAAGGTCCATGACAACCAAGATGGCAGCTGGCAGCGGTGTCTTCATATATCTAGTGCTCTATCTTGGAAGATAGAAGTATAGAAAGTTAGCACCCACTCCTCTCCTAGAAAAATGAAATGTTTTGAGAAATATTAAAAAGGCAGAATATTCTATTTCCCTGGATGAGAAATAGAAAGACATGCTCTTGGAAAGCAGCCCCCATCTTCCTTAATAGCCCACAGCAGATGTCAGCACTTAAGAGATAAAGAGATAGCTGCTCTATTCATAAGCAAATACCCTCACCCAAGATCCAACAAAGGTAGGATTAAACCTCAGCCACAATAGGAATTGCCCAAAGCTCCTTCATTGGATCATTGTCAGTTGTACCACCCCAAGCCGTTCAAACTTCAACCAAACTTAGCTCAGACAAACTCCTACGATTTGTACATGGGAGTTTCACAACAGCCAATTTAATATATGTTCTTGTACAGGAATAGGAAGTTCAAGGTCAAAGCCCAAGAGAAGGTATAAATACACCACACTGTCAACTCCATGTGGTCAACTGCACCAGAACTACAAACATGTGGTTCTGCTTCATCCATAAATGGACCCGCTTTTCAATCAGCCTCCAGCCTCCATTTTGTCTCCAGTGTCTTTCTCCCAGCTTGGAACTGAACCAGATGGATTTTCCCACCAACAGAAGGTTGATCCAGGTATCTGCAGGTAACAAGGGAAACAAAAATGCTCCAGGTAGGAGAGATCACCAGATCCCCTTCAGTCTAGAAGCCATAGCTCTGCTATTCCAACCAACTGATCAATTTTGGGGGGTCAGTGAAATTTTCCTCCTGCAGGGAAGGTTGCTGCAAAGGACCTCACTCAACAGCAGGGAAGCTGACATCTAATTGTTTGCCAAAGCATAAACAATATTCCTTGTTTAATGTCCAAATCCTGAATGTGCTCTTTGGTTGGACTTGAGTGGCATTTATTTTATTTTCAGAAAACAATTCAGTGATACACAACCATTTTTACAAGAAAGTTAACTTCCCCCAAAGACCCTCAAGGGTAGTTGCATTTAATTGAGTATTTCCAATCCAGCACTAAAATGTGGGCACACTAAAATGTGATTAGCACAGATGTGCAGCAATCTAAGCACTGGCTTCATTTACTAGATTTCCATGCATATAACTCATGTTTTTCATATCAATGATAATTGGCCCCTTATTCTTGTTCTCACCGGAAAAGCAACTAGTTGGCATTTGCACAGTTTATTGCTTTTGATTATTTCATATTCTGCTGTGTATCTTTCAAAAATGAGTTAGAAGAAGTGCTTGGGACCTTGCATGGAATTCTGAACAAAATGACAGGCTGCTTTAAATAATAATTAAGGGGTGCTGTGTGACTTCCTCCATGCCCAGCCCTGATCTTGATCAACAGGAATACAAGGGGAATATATTTTCACATAAGGCAACAGAGGGAGACCAGTTCCTTCTTTAAGCAGAGGGGGATGTTCCAGGAGCATCTTTGTGATGTTTTTCCCATCCTTCAGGTCTCTTTTGCTTTTCAAAATGCAGCTGGGCTTTGTTTTTTCCTTTAAAAAACTGAAGCTTCTTCAGTTCTGTTCTGTTCTGTTTGGGACAATCATGACCTGAATGGTTGAAAATCTCCATATCTACCCACCCTACAAGTATAAAGGTGAACGTTTGCAATGGACAGCCTCTTCTCTCCATGGAGACTCTCCATGTGAGTTGTCATGTCCCAGCATATAACTGTTATATACTATTGTTGCTCTCTAGCCCCTCTAGTGGCCAGAGGGACAAATATGCCCTAACATAGGATCTTTATATACTAACCACATCTAGTGGCTGGAGAGACAAATATCAAGTATATTGTTTGAAACTGACCCCACCCCATTACCCATCAGCCCACACTCTCAAAACAAATGCACTCTGGGAAGCCAGACTCCATTTCCTTTAGCATTTGGAGAAGGCAGAAGCCCCCAAAAGCACCTATCTTAACCTGTGGCACATGGTCATCCAAAGACATTCCCAACACAGAGCATCGCTGGTGAGATTTAAATTGCTTCTATTTATTAATTGTTATGTTCTGCAGTAACTTAATACTTTCTGTCATGTATTTGGTTCTCATTGTATGTGTCCTTATTTTTCCCAGTTTCACCATATCCTGTTCTTTCAATAAAGCATTCAGATCTACACACACGGTCTAATTTATTGGAGGATAGGTGGGTTTAGCTGTATGTCGAACTGCAAGCAGAGCAACATGTAGTGAGGACAGAACACAGGCTGTGGGAAATCAAGATCATCAATAGGTGCAGACTTACATAAAGAGATTGTCCGCTACAGATGTGTCAATGAAGTCTCAAACATCTAAGCCAAATGTGTCTAAATGTCCACTATAGATACTCCATGCAGATGGAGAGAAATGAAAGGAGGCTGAGATCAACATTTGGCAAAAGTTGTTGAATTCTTGCTGCTTCGTATCCAGGAGGCATTCATAAATCTTTAGCATCTCCCCCCCCCCCTTTTTTTTTTTTTTGCAAATTGAAGGAAAAGTAGTTCAGGGTCTGAGAGTATGGTTCTCAGCTTCTGCTCCAGGTGCAGGGAGTCAGCTGAGCTAAGAGATCCATCCTTCATATAGTGCTGGCTGGCATTCTTTCATAAAAGCTTTGGTAGCTTTTCTGAAATGAATGGATGGATGGATCTATTTATCAGAAGTTCTTCTATCCTTCAGTACTTGTTTCTCTCTTTCAAGTCCATCTTGAGAAGAGAAGCCCACTTACCAGTCAGATAGGGATAAGTTGAAGGCAAGAGACAATGTATGTTTCCCAGCCACGTTTGTGCCATTGGTAGGTGTAAATGGGAAAAGGCCCCTGGACAGAGGTGGGATTCAACATTTTACCACTGGTTCTGTGGGTGTGGTGTGGCTTGGTGGGTGTGGCTTGGTAGGTGTGGCAAGGGAAGGATACTGCAAAATCCCCCCTCCCCACCCCACTGCTTTCCAGCTCCATTCTCCTGTGCAGAGCAAGAAAAGAAGACCTAGCTGGGACTTGGGAGACAGAGAATAGTTGGGGGCAGGGCCAGTCAGAGGTAGTATTTGCCAGTTCTCTGAACTACTCAAAATTTCCACTACTGGTTCTCCAGAACTGGTCAGAACCTGCTGAATACCACCTCTGCCCCTGGAGCTGTGGATTTCTCCTTTTGGTGGGAAAGCAAACAAGCAGGAGTTCAACCTCCAGGGTTGGGAGCCATTCAGAGCCCATGTCCTACTTCTAGGACATGGGATTTCTCCTATCCCTGGGAAATGAATAATTGGTGCCCTGGGAGAGAGCCAGTAGATCAGGGTTCTGAAATGTGTTTTTCAGCAACGAGTTCCTAATTAAACCCTCCCTCAATTCATCTGTTTGCTTACCATTGAGTTATTCTTGCTCTTTTGAGTTATAATTAATTCAGAATGCTATTAATTTTCCAACAGATCCTACTTTAATCCATATGAAGTAAACATTTTTCTGAAAGAAAAATGTCAGCTGAAATAAAGCCATCACAAGATTTGTCAATGTGTGTCAAGCAAACAAATTAGTGACATTTTTTAAATTTGTGACATCTTAAATTTAGATAATTTGGAGCAGATCCCACATTATCACCTTCGTAATAGTAAGCCAAATATCCCTCAGGTCAAACTGGCCATTGATGGCTCCACCTCCATGTCAACAATATGAAAGTGGTTTGTAATTGCTGTCTTCTTCTGGGACTTCTTTTCCATCTTTGCAGTTAACTTACAATCTTGAGATCTATTTTTTATGGTCTCCAACACAAATACTAACCAGGTCCAACCTTTCTTAGCTATGGTTGGAAGGAAAAACCAGCTTGTACAGTTCCAAGATGGGAGAAAGATGCTGGAAGCAACATGGAGGCTGATTGGAAAGAAAGTTTAATGATGACCAGAATCAGCAGTTCTGGGTCAGCTGAACAAATGGTTGAATGAGTGGATGGATCTTTATATCGTGTTTCCCTGAAAATAAGACCAGGTCTTATATTAATGTTTGCTCCAAAAGATGTATTAGGTCTTATTTTCTAGTTAGGTCTTATTTTTGGGAAAATGTGGTTCTAAATGTGTCCATCTGGCTGACAATCTTAACTGGGGCTTATTTTCAGGTTAGGGATTATATGACAAGCATTCTGAAAAATCATGCTAGGGCTTATTTTTAAGTTGGGTCTTTTTTTCAGGGAAACAGGGGAGGTTTCTGTGACTTTGAAGTCTAATATTCTACTGGCTGTTGTCAGATTCCTACGGGGTCAAGCAGGGGTTATGTAGGGGTCAAAACTGGCTCTGTAGGCAAGAGAGGAAATGCAAATCCTAGGTGCTTGTCTGAACTAATCTGGTCAATCTCTGACTTATTGTTTATCTGAGCTCCCAGGTTTTTGTGACTTTGAAGTTTGAATTGTTCGGGGTGGTGGTGCAATGAAGGGGTTTGTGTTCTAAAAGGGTGTTGGGCAATTCCTTTTATAGCTAATGGCTTTTGTCCCGTGTTGGATCTTGGGTGAGGGGCTGCTTTCTAATCCTACCATTCTGCCAAGGAGTTTCAAAATATCCTGTCTTGAATGGATTACCAAATCTGTGTTTCTAAAAGCTGGCCTCCTCAGTTTCTGCTTGGGGACAAGGAGACTGGTGCTGGTTCCTGCCTCCCCTCAGATTTTTCCCCCCATTTCTTCTTTAGAGGAAATATTCAATCCTGCCTTTTTAAAAAATATTTCCCAAAATATTTAATTTGGGGGGGGGCTTCCCACACAATGAACCCCATCCCAAATTATGAATAGGATTCTGCTTCTCTTTTTTCAACATTCATTCTGTTTTATCTTAATTCACGTTGATTGAGATGTTGTCACAAGATTAAAGTTTTGGATATCTGTGGGATGTCATGGTCCCTATTTTCCCACATGAAATGAGTACCTGGGCTGGTTTTGCAGATAGTGGACTTCTTAGGCCACAAAAGTAGTCACACAATTTGGTATGGGATGAGTGGAAGAGCCTGAGAGGGAAGCAAAATTGGTTAGCAAAGAACTGAACTACAAACATCCAAGGACTGAGCCATGCTTATTTTTCCCCTGAGGGCAAAGAAACAGAAACTTACCAAAAATACAGGGAAATTCTGACCATTTGTCCTCCCAAGGAGACAGAATTGTTCTCCTTTGCTGCAATTATTTTAAATTATGCCTGGTTTTAAATTGGCTTAGCTTTTGCAAAATGCTTTTATTTCATAGGCTGTTTTTATCAAAAGATGAAAAAAGAGATGTACGCTTGCAAACAAGCTAACTGTCATGTCTTTGGTGCTCTCTGAGTTTGGTTGAATCAACTTTGGTTGAACCAAGGTTAGAAAGTCTCAAGGACTCCACAGTTCAACTCTGAGCTACATATATTCTCCTCTTTTAACAAGTTAGGTAACTAGCTGGTAAGGATAGCACCAGAAGGCAGAAATTTCAGAGTGATTCAGAACTTATTCTATGATGCGTGAACTGGCTGAAGTCCTTCGTAAAAATGGAGATCAGACTTTGCTCAGCTCCACTGATTTCCATTTGCTTAAATGGATTGGCTGCCATCAAAGGCAATGCATTGTAGGGGCTAGAACTGGGAGAGAAAGCTACATTAATTCCCACAAAAACCACAGGGGCTGAAGTTAAACATAATGAATACCACAGAATCAGAAAAGTAATAAGCTTAAATCTGAATGTTTTATCTTATGGGATTATAGACTGGGCTCCCAGTCTATCAGTGTTACAAAAGTAAGTAATTCCGAATTAACAATCAACATGAATTAATCCAGCCATTGGAACCTACGGAATTGTGCAGATCTAATTATTCAACATCTAGTCCACTGGTGCAATTTGCATTTGGGATCGCATCTATCACTCCAATTGCCCACAACAATTACCACCAGGGAGGGGTAGCTGCTTACTTTTCTTTAAGTTTTTCTTTGCTGTCCAAGGGAGAACAGAAAACTTCAGCCCAACTTCTTGCTACCAATTATAAGAACAAAAGTAGATATATCATATAATGAGGTACATTTTATTTTGAAACTTTTAATTGAGAATTCAGTTTAGAAGATGAACATTGCCATGGCAAACTGCATTGTCGGAAAGAGAGAAAAACTGTGTCCCAGGGCTAGATCTGTTCTATTTTAGCCATGAATGTCAGAAAAAGATCCACAAGGTCCTTTCAATAAATATGTACAGTTAGTCCTTGTCCCCAAGATGTTTTTTCAGGAGGCTTTCTTGTTTTTTCTTCTGAAGACATTTCGCTTCTCATCTAAGAAGCTTCTTCAATTATGACAGGATAGTGGGGAACTGAAGGATTTATACCAGTTTTGGAAAACCGGTAGCAGAAACTTAGAGTAGTTCAGAGAACCGGCAAATGCCACCTCTGACTGGATATTTTACAGTATCCTTCCCCTGCCATGCTCACCAAGCATACCCCAGAATCGATAGTAAAAAAAAAATTTGAATCCCACCACTGATTTATACTCCTTACAAATAGCTGGTCATTTGCATCCTTTCAGAGGGCCATTGAAACACTTGGAGTCTGTCTGCGGGGATTATAAATCCTTCCATTCCCATCTGAAATGATGGTTATCAAAGCTGGTTAAGAGACAAATCAAAATCAAGTGAGGTACTAATACCACTCTATAAAGCCCTAGTCAGACCACACCTGGAATACTGCATCCAATTTTGGTCAACATACCACAAAAAAGATGTTGAGACTGTAAAAAGAGTACAGAAAAGAGCAACCAGGAGGATTGGGGGACTGGAGACTAAAACATATGAAGATTGGTTACAGGAACTGGGCTTGGCTAGTTTTGTGAAGAAAAGGACCAGGGAAGACATGATAGCAGTCTTCCAATATTTGAGGAGCTGCCACAGAGAGGAGGAAGGGGTCAAGCTATTTTCCAAGCCACCCGAAGGCCAGACAAGGAATAATGGATGGAAACTGATCAAGGAGAGAATCAATCTAGAAATAAGGAGATATTTTCTGACAGTGAGAACAATCAACCAATGGAACAGCTTTCCTTTGGAAGTTGTGGGAACTTCATCACTGGAGGCTTTCAAGAAGAGACTGGACTGCAATTTATCAGAAATGGTGTAAAGTGTCCTGCTTGGACAGGGGGTTGGACTAGATGACTACAAGGTCCCTTCCAACTCTGTTAATTTGTTAAAAGAACTGTTCTTTATTTCCTTATTCACATCCTTGTAGGCACTCATGGACATAATATCAGCAATCCTTTCATAATCTGCTGAAATTTAAAACACTATTCTGCAGCAACACTACCCAGCCTTCTGGGAGGCAGAAAATGGGAGGCAGAAAGATTCTCCAGAGGATGGGTTGACATCTGCATAGCCCTGGTGGAAACATGCAGTTCTTAACATCAGATCGAAAGAGCAAATTGTTCTAACCTTTCTTCCCAACCAAGAATATGGCTGCTTGAGCTGTGTGCTTCCCTGTAATTGGTCCAGGAAAATGCCCATTGTTTTATTTCCTACATACATGAGGTCCTTTTGCAATCACAAACCCCCTGGATTACTAAACTAAATTGACAAATTATATAAAGAGTTGTGGTCTCCCTGCTCCCTGTGTAACAGGAAAACAACCCCCCCCCCAAAAAAAAAAGAGTTGCCCAAAGAATCATGGATATAGAAGTTCAAAATGACATAGCCACTTAGTAAGCAGTAGTGGTATGCTACCAGTTCAGCCCAGTTCAGCTGAGCTGCTAGCGGCGATGAGCCGTGAAGACCAAACCGTTTCGCGTACCGAACTGATAGCGACTAAAGTAGGATCACACTCGGGGTGGGATTCTACCAGTTCACACCTATTCACCAGAACCAGTTGTTAACATTCTAAGCAGTTCAGAGAACCGGTTGTTAGAAGAAATTACTGGCCTAATCCTGTAAGGAAGGCTGGAAGGAAACATTCTGGTGTTGCTTACAGAAACTGCCTCTCCATTAACCTTTATTACATTCTTGGCAGGATGAGACTTCCTGTCTCAGGAACTTCTCTGGAGTTCTTTTCCCTCCTTTGGTGGTACTTTGCTTGTGTGGAGTGACCATTCAAAGTTACAATGGCACTGAAGAAAGTGACTTATGACCCTTTTTTACACTTACAACTGTTGCAGCATCCCCACAGTCATGAGAGGCCAGGCGAGGAGATGCGTGCCTCGATGTGAATGATGTTGAGTTGGCGATACCCAGCCAGTAACATGACCACCAAGCCATGTCCACCCAGTCCCATGATCATCAAGCCACGCCCACCACCAAAGCCATGCCCACAGAACCGGTTGTTAAAAAATTTGAATCCCACTCCTGTTAGTAAGGCTGGTAGCCTGAAATGGCTGAGCAAATATAAACATATCTTCCAAATAGACAACTACTTAAAATCACAACTGCCGGAACATCTCAGGGAGACATTTACCCGAGCAAGATTCAAATAGCTTGATACAATGGTTAGATCTGGGAGATTCCATTCTATCCCATACAATGAGCGTTCATGTATCTGTGGAGCTGAAGAGGTAGAAGATCTGATTCTTATAATATTTGATTCCTGTCTATATAAGGGGAAGAGAGATAAGTATCTCGATCCACATATTAAAGGTATGGCCCAGGGGGAGGCCCATATTAAAACAACATACCTCATACGTGGCCAGAATTTGAAAACAACATTTGATACAGCACGATTTCTGACTAAAATGGTCCGACTGAGATCAGCATATGTGGGGCTGATTGGGGGAGATTGCAGGGGTGATACAGAAATATAATTTTGTGTCATTTTATTCTATTTTACATATTTATGCATTAAAAGTCATTGTATTTTATCCTATAACTATTGTATTTTACCCTACCCTCACTTTAAATCGTTTGCTTAGAATCTTATTGGTTATATGTGTTTGAACCTATACGTTGATACAGCCTATAAGCTAATTAATCAATCAAGCTAATTATGTGTGCATGTATGTTTCTATGTATGTATGTATGATGCAGTGGCTTAGTGGCTAAAATGCTGAGCTTGTTGATCAGAAAGTTCAGCAGTTCAGTGGTTCGAATCCCTAGTGCCACATAACAGAGTGAGCTCCCGTTACTTGTTCCAACTTCTGCCAACCTAGCAGTTCAAAAGCATGTAAATTACGTTCATCTTTTTATCCCTGCCCTTTGGTGGGAAGGTAACAGCGTTCCGTGCACCTTTGGCATTTAGTCATGCCAGCCACATGACCACAGAGACTTTTGTGTGTATGTATGTGAGGCTCTTTCAAGTTTTTTTGGTTTTCTAAGGAAGGAACTAGAAATTGCTTTAGGAGATCTGAATTTTCCACTAGTCCTAATTGGAAGGGGTTCCTCTGTTATGCTGAGCACTGCACAAGCCAAGTTCAAAATCCAGGACAGCACAGGAAAGTTAAGTCCATTTTTACAAAGTTTGGGAAAGTATTTGGAATGAACTGAAGGGGTTAAATGAACCGAGAATGAGCAGAAAGTGTGTAACAGTTGTTGTTGGGATTGTAATTCTGCAAGAAATAGAGTTAGGATCAAGGACTAAGAAGCATATGGTGATGCCACTGTTAAAAAGCAATAGAAAACTGGCAAGATAATTGAAAGGCAGCAGTGGAAACGATGATAACTTCATACAAGTAAATGAGAAGCCATGGCTTTCCCCTCAAGATCTCTAGAAACGACCATCTCTTAAGGAAGTTCTCCAAGCACACAGGTCTAGAGAGACAATTTATGTCCATCAAGAGTTGAATGTTGTCAAGTCAATCACTAGTAAACTTCAATGTTAGACAGTGGTTAGAATGCAGGATTGCAGGCTAACTCACTATCATTGCCAGCAATTTGATCCTGATCAGCTCAAGGTTGACTCAGCCTTCCATCCTTCCAAGATCGGTAAAATGAGGACCCAGATTACAACACATAACGAGCCATGGGGGCACAGTGGTTAGAATGCAGCATTGCAGGCTAACTCACTGTTCACTGTCAGCAGTTCAATCCTGACTAGCTCAAGATTGACTTAGAAAGAAAGAAAGAAAGAAAGAAAGAAAGAAAGAAAGAAAGAAAGAAAGAAAGAAAGAAAGAAAGAAACTTCAAGCATGTTTTTGATAACATATCTAATTAGGAACATGAGTATGGGTACATGAAATGGGTACGGATAAAGGGGGACATTAGGACAGGGATGGTAGGCACATTGGTGCTCTTATGCATTCCCCTTGGACTTAGCCTTCCATCCTTCCAAGGTCGGTAAAATGATGACCCAGATTGTTGGGGGGCAATGTACTGACTCTGTAAACTGGGACTTAAGGCATGATGAAGTGGTATTTAAGTCTAAGTGCTATTGCTATGCACACCTCTACTCATCACCTGGCTCTCTGTGGCTGCTCAGAGAGGGAAGAGAAGGACTTCCTGGAGGTAAAAGAGCATGATGTTGTATAGGCAAAACTTCTGGGTTTTGGAGGTTGACTGTTGTTTTTACCCAGGAGATAAATCATTTGGAGAAATATCTCAAAGACCTTTGCAATTGTGTTAGAAATATATCTTTTAAAGCTGAAAAAGGGCAGGATGTGAAAGAAATACCTGCAGGCCTTTTGTTTGTTTTTGTGACATTTTGTCTCTCACACTCAATTTATCTATCTGGTTGCCGGATGCCCCTATTAAGAAATTTTGGCAGAGTGTCAAGCAGAGAT
The DNA here is from genome assembly GCA_004320025.1 of Laticauda laticaudata. Lineage (NCBI taxonomy): Eukaryota > Metazoa > Chordata > Lepidosauria > Squamata > Elapidae > Laticauda > Laticauda laticaudata. The sequence goes on along the minus strand of BHFT01031241.1, from coordinate 33,129 downwards.
GAGACAAAAGAACCAAAATGTAATCTACACAAGCTTTTGGGAGAGTAGAACAAGATCCAGAAGCTGCGAAACGGATGAATATTTCAGGCAAATATTGTGGTTTTCTGGTAGCCTGTGCAAACAGCAGCGGAATCGGAGAGTGGGAAGAATGGGGATCAGTCTGGGAGTCTAGAGAGGACTCAGATGAGGGTCCTACATCCAATGCAGAGATGGGACCAGGACCATCTGGGAGTTATGTACTGACTCCAGAGCCTCCAGAGTCTGGCAGCAGCAAGGCAGAGGAACAAGGGGAGCCTGTTTCCAGTGTGTATATATACAGACCTGCTAGAAGGTGAGAGTAGCTGAGACAAAAGAGGTGACTCAGGAGTAAGGAGGTGATTGTCCCTCCCACAAGGTATAAAGGACATGCAAAGGTAAAGAAACCTTTGCAGGAATCAAAGTCGTTTATTCTGTTTGGATTAATCTTTGAAGCATTGTGTGGACTTTGTACTTTGGTTCATTTTTTATAGTTCATTTGGCACTTTAGTTGTTGGCAACAATTCAAAGGAGAGAAAGGTGGGTCCTTATTTCAGAGGGATTGTTTGGGACTCATTATAGACTGGGAATGAACATAATTCCCAGCGTTGAAATAAAACAAGAATTGTTTTAACTAAGCATGTGCTTCATTCCGGTCTCAGGAAGACTTGGTCAGAACAGCAGAATTGGACACCTTGGCCCTTCTCTCTGCCCATTAGTCATACTGGCCATAACTGAAATGGGTTGGAGTATTCTAACAGATGCAATCTAAAACCTTAGATTGCAGTAGCTAGAAAAGATCCCTCAGATCCACAGTAGGTGATGATGTGTCTCCAAGGATTGCCATAAACTGTATTTGCAGGAGTGCATTTGAACTAAAGGTGTCAGGGTTCCAAATAATAAATCCATTGCAAGCAAGACTCTGAGGCAATTGAATTCCTCAATTGAATTTCTCGAATTAGAAATATCATGTTGGCACATATCTGGTGAAAACAGACTCTGAAAACTCCTGTGGTTTTCACCATATTAAAAGTAAAAGATTTTCCACTTTCTCGGAACAAACAGTCACATGGTCCCAATCACCGTGCAGTCTGACAACTGGGTGGCATCCCTCCGCTTTCTTCTGACCAGGTGTGAGAATGTCCTTGGTTCTCAAGAGAAACTATTTTGTTTTGGCTACAAAAATCCCTCTGTTTCAAATCCCCCCCCTCCTTGATTCTCAGCTTCAGTGTGACAGCACTGAAGCAGACAAAATGGCTTCAGTCAAGATAGCTTCAGGGTTGACAAAATGCCATATTGATCAACCTTTTTTCTTATTTTGAAGCAAATCATCCACATATAAAAAGGGCTCAAATGCCTTCCATATGAAAAGGAGAGACCTGGGGGGGGGGNGGGGGGGGGGGGGAGCCTGCAAAAAAAAAAAAGAAAAAGAAAAGAAGAGAGTGAGATGTATAAAAACATACACAGCCCGGAGAAAATGTACACGGAGAAATTGTTCTCCGAAGACGACTATTTAATGATGCTGATGGAAAGGACGTTGAGCATGCACGGTACTTCTTCACGGAGCACACAATTACTCTATGGAATTCATAATCACTGTACATATCGAGGGCCATTAATTTGGACAGCTTTGGAAAGGATTGCATAAACACACAGAGGAGGACTCAGTCCCTCAGTTATGAGTTGTAGAGAAAAAAGGGAGGCAGAGGGAGGTTGTGTCCTGATGAATAACAGAGTAACAGCATTGGAAAGGCTCTTGGAAGTGTTCTGGTCCCACTCCCTGCTCAAGCAAGAGATCCGATACCATTTCATACAAATGGCTGTCCAACTTCTTCTCAAAAGCCTCCAGTGATGGACCCACAACTTCTGAAGGCAAGCTGTTCCACTGATTGGTTGTTTTCACTGTCAGGAAATTTCTCCTTAGTTCTAGGTTGCTCCTCTCCTTGATTAGTTTCCATCCATTGTTTCTTGTCTTGCCTCCTGGTGCTCTGAAAAATAGCCTGAATCCCTAGTCTAATTTAGAATCTAGGAGCTCCTCAGAAGCATGTTTTGTCACAGCCAAACTGAGGAGCTGTTTGATGCGCAATGCACAGTTTGGCTTGGTAAATATGCCACAGAACACCTTCTTGAGAGAGAATGGAGGGTTGTCAGTAATAAATGAGATCCTGGGGGCATATTTATTGCTCAACATCCTGACTGTATGAAAAGGCTTCAAGCAATAAAACACACTGTCATTAACAATTAGAAGGATATTCAAAGGTTGGGGGTGCATCATCAAGCTAGAACTGCATAACAGACTGTAATTCCTTGAACTCTTAGCATTATTCTAAGCCTAGGAATGATTTAATGTCGTCATTTTAAAGCCACAATCTTCATTGTGCCAAACTAGGAATCCCACATAGGATCATATCCAGAACCTATAACCTGTCTTGTATAAAATATGCTCACTGAGATCCCTGTCAAACAAGATCAGCCAGTCAGAGCTGTCCTGCTCCCAGGGCAGGAGGGCAACCAGATTAAACTGAAGCCCTGAGCATTTCTCTTTGAGAGGAGAATGTGCTGTCTGACAGTGATTTGTATGAAAATGCCAAGTTTAATAGGAAAGTGGTCGGAGACAGAGCCCAGCTGCAGAGTCATCGGTTGCAGACGTCAAAGCTACCGCAGTGTCCGGCTTTGAAACATAAAGGCTGAGCTGGGACTCTTGTCCACTGTTTCTCCCAAGATGCTGCCAGCCATGGACTCCCTCCTTTTGACCAAATCACTGTGGATAGAAAGGCAATAGAGGAGGAGAAGATCTAGATAGAAAGATAGATAGATAGACAGATAGATAGATAGATAGATAGATAGATAGATAGATAGATAGATAGATAGATAATAAATAATAAATAAATAAAGTAATAAATAAAATAAATAAATAAAGTAGAGAAAGAGATGGAGAGAGATACAGTAGAGAGGGATGATAGAGAGAGATGATATAGAGATAGAGATACAGTGATGATGATGATGACGATGATAAAGAAAGACAGAGAGACAGAGAGATGGAGAGAGATAAACTAGAGAGAGAGATGTTAGAGATAGAGAGATGATAGACAGAGTGAGAGAGAGACAGGGAGAGGGAGAGAAGAGAGAGATGATAGATAAAGAGATGATAGACAGAGATAGATGATGATGAGAGAGAGTGAGAAAGAGTGATGGACAGAGAGAAATAAAGGAGAGAGATGATATAGAGAGATGATGGTGATGATGATGATACAGAGAGAGACCGAGACAGACAAAGAGATGGACAGAGAGAGAGAGATAAAGGAGACAGAGGGATAATAGAGATAGAAAGATGATGATGAAGATGATGATGATGATGATGATGATGATAGAGACAGAGAGAGACCAAGACAGACAGAGAGATGGACAGAGAGAGAAAGATAAAGGAGAGAGAGAGTATGATAGAGATAGAAAGATGATAGAGATAGCGATGATGATGAGAGACAAAGACAGAGAGATGGAGACAAAGAGAGAGAGTGGCAGATAAGCAGATAGAAAGGTAGGCAGAATAGCTTGCCAAACTTCACAGTGTGTAGGGTTATATTATTATTATTATTATTATTATTATTATTATTATTATTATTATTATTATTATTATTATTATTATTACAGTGCGTTTATAGTTGTTCTGTAAGATACTAATTGGTGGGAGTGTTCCGCTCTCCGCATTAGAGGTGTGGGCAAATAAGAACCCGCAAGTGGAAAGCATCTTGGGCCCATCTCACTCCCCAGAGTCATCCTGGAGATCCCTTTTGCTTCTGGGATGGGAAGCTCTATCCACATATCCATATTTTTTTCCATTAGCAGCAGGAAAGGATTTTTTTTCCATTAGCGGCATTTGAATGTGTTTTGCCATTTCTTCATTTCCTCGATGAAATCTTAGAAATCTTAGAAATCAGTGAAATCTTAGAAAGCAAGACAAACCCCCCAGGAATGACAAAAATGGCTAACAATCACGCCACATGTTTCGCGAAGTAATTATTACTTAGTTAAAATCTGGAGGCTTTTAATTCAGGGCAGCAGCGTGTGATGGATTAAAGCCATCTCTTGGGAGAGCTGATGGGCACTGTTAGTTCCCCAAGCCACTACTATGAGAAGGGTAATTAGAAGATCTTCAAAAGATGTCTCCCGCTTCGTATTATACAAAGTAGTCCACAGTTATACTTTCATGTTTCCATGAGTCTCATTTAAGAGTGTTTGGACTGGATTTGGGAAGAGCAGAATGGTACTTTGGGATGTGTGGGTAGCTTTTCTTAATGTGTCCACAGCTTTGACCTTGGGATTATCTGCCCTTTGGTTATGACAGTGACGTAGATCCAGTTCTCATGAAATTGAGAGGCAAGAGAGTCCTTCTTCTTATGGCTACCTGGAGAAAGCAATTATGTTTGAGAGAGTTACCAGTAAAAGGAAACCAGGATAACACAGAACATGATGAATGCAGAGGTGGTATTCATCAGGTTCTGACCAGTTCTGGAGAACTGGTAGCAGAAATTTTGAGTAGTTCGGAGAACCAGCAAATCCCACCTCTGAGTGACCTCGCCCCCATCTATTCCCTGCTTCCTGAGTCCCAGATGATCGGATGGGTCTTCTTTGGTTGCCCTGCACAGAAGAACAGAACTGGAAATCAGGTTAGTGGGGTGGGGAGGGAATGGGGATTTTACAGTATCCTTCCCCTGCCAAGTCCACCAAGCCATGCCCACAGAACCAGTCGTAAAAAAAATTGAATCCCATCACTGGGTAGATGGACATCATCAGAGCTGACACCAGCCAGAGTATATAAAAACCTAAGGAAGTAGGGCCACATGGGAAGATGTGAAGAGACCTGTTCCCAGTGATGGGATTCAAATCATTTAACAACCAGTTCTCTGCCCTAATGATTTCTTCCAACAACCAATTCACCAAACTGCTCCGAAAGTTTACAACCAGTTCTCCTGAACACCACACTTAACCGACTTAGGGTGATGACGGACCGGGTATCTTGACTAGAGTTGACTTACCTATTGTAGTAGTTCACTCATGGCTGCATTGAGGCCAATTGCAATGCAAGGCATTGAAAGCAAAAAGACCAGAAAAGTCACCCCATCCTTGTGACTTTAACACCATGGTGGCCACCAAAGTAACACAGAATTTCAGTAAGGAAATAAAAGGGTGCAGGGGCTAATTTCTCTTCTTCATCCCCTTCTGCCCCAAAATGTGTGGCTGCAGGCAAGCTACCCTATAAGTCATACTTTCCAGATCGAACCTCATTGTTTCATTTTTTAAAAAAAATATGCTGCGAAATGCAAAGCCACAGCGACTCTGCAAAAGATCTTAATCTCATCCTTATTTCAGACACTTCAGCTTCTTCCATCCATTTCTGTTTCAGCTCAAAACAGGCATTTATTCATTTAAGTATGCCTCTCCAAGTGTATGATTAGCAGGGTTTTTACAAGAGCAGGATTCATCACTTTGGAATTTGAAAGGATTCCCCTAACGGGGGAATTTAGGAGAACAGGATGGTTTGAGGAAAACAATATCGGGTGAAATAAATGATGATAATGCTGTTGTGTGCTGAGTGTTTCATTGTGCAAGAAAAAAGAAAGGAAGGAAAGAAAGAAAGAAAGAAAGAAAGAAAGAAAGAGAGGGAGAAAGAAAGGAAGGAAAGGAAGGAAGGAAAGGAAAAAAGAAAGAAAGAGAAAGAAAAGAAAGAAAGAAAGAAAGAAAGGGGGAAAGAGAGAGGGAGAAAGGAAGGAAGTAAAGAAGTAAAGAAGGAAGGAAGAAAAGAAAGAAAGAAAGAAAGACAGAAAGAAAGAAAGGAGGAGAAGGAGTGGAAGAGGGAAAAAGGAAGGGAGGAAAGAAAGAAAGAAAGACAGAAAGAAAGGAAAAAAGAAAGAAAGAAAGAGAGGGGGAGAGGGAGAGAGAGAGAAAGGAAGGAAGACATGAGCCAAGATTTCTCTCCCACCTGGGTCACTGCCAGAGCCACTGTGGGCGGAGAGCAATGCAAGACTCCCTGAGACATCGGGTTAGCAAGTCTGGTGAAGTTTATGAACCTCAGGGAGGAGAGACAAGAAGCCTCTTGGATCCTGTTAACCCATTCTGTGCGACCACAGGAGGAGCTCTGGGTTGGGTTGGGTTGGGTTGTAGGGACACACAGAACCTCACAATGGTGGAGGCTCAGTACTGTTCAGGGAGCCCTTGAGATAGAGGTCATTTAGGGACCATTCACACTTACAACGGAACTGAAAAAAGCGACCGATGACCATTTTTCATGCTTACAACCATCACAGCACAGCCCATGGTTCACGTGCTCAACAGTTGAATGCTTGGCAACTGACTCCTATTTATGACCATTGCAGTGTTCCCAGGATCATGCGATCTGCTTTTGCGACCTTCTGACAAGTAAAGTCAATGGGGAAGCCAGATTAACAACCGTGTTACTAACTTAACAACTGCAGTGATTCACTCAACACATGCCTCACTTAGCAACAGAAATGTTGGGCTCAGTTGTGGTTGTATGTTGAGGACTGCCTGTATTCATGTTCTTTTCTGCATCAGTCACAGTGCCATGACTGGGGGAAGAGAGGGGAGCAGAGGTCGTATTCAGCAGGTTCTGACCTGTTCTGGAGAATCGGTAGCGGAAATTTTGAGTTGTTCATGAGAAGCCAAGGTGAAAATTTGATCAGGCAAAATTAAGCCCTGATCAGAAGAGTTGTACATGTGTTGCTGTGTGTGAGTGGAAGGGGAGCTACACTGACTACCTATACTTGTGATGGTGAACCTATGGCACCTGTGCCACAGAAGGCATGCAGAGTTATTTGTGCCGGCATGCAAGCTGCAAGAAACTTACCTCACTGCACATGTGCATGCCTCACAGCTGATTTTTAGCCAGTTTGAGACCTTTTTCGGCCTCCCAGAGGCTTTAGGAAGGCTTCTGCAGGCTTTTCAGGATGAAAACTAGGCCTATTTGTCACTGTTCTGTTGTGTTTTGTTCTGTTTTTCTGGAAATACTAGAAGTGATGAAATGGGCCTACTTTTTGACTTGCAAAGCCTGCAGAAGCCTTCCTCAAGCCTCTGGGAGGCTGAAAACACCTTCAAACTGGCTGAAAACGCCTTCAAACCTGCCAAAAATCAGCTCTGAGGCATAGTGCAGGTAAGGGGGTGGCAGGGGTGGACGAGTGGGTGGGGATTGCACATGCATCTGTAGGGAGTGTGGGGGTGCATGCATTGCCTTCTGGGTGCTGGCATGTGAGCGCAAGCATGCAAGTGCGCACAATTTTAGGCACAGGAGCCCAAAAAGGTTAGCCACCACTGACTTTAACCAATGAGAGGGGAATTGTAGCCCCATGGCTCCTTCCAAATCCCACTCATGTGACCCTGCTGTAGAAATACAACTCTGCAACAGCAGAGGTGGTATTCAGCAGGTTCTGACCAGTTCTGGAGAACCAGTAGCAGAAATAGTGAGGAGAACCAGCAAATAATACCTCTGATTGGTCTGGCCTGCAATCTATTCTTTGCCTCCTGAGTCCCAGCTGATGGGCTGGGTCTTCTTTGGTTGCCTTGCACAGAAGAACAGAGCTGGAAAGCAGGTTAGTGAGAATGAGATTTTGCAGTAAGCTTCCTCTGCAGTGTGGAGGGAATGGGAATTTTGCAGTATCCTTCCCCTGCCATGCCCACCACAGAACCAGTAGTAAAAATTTTTGAATCCCACCACTGTGCAACAGTCTTTTCAGCTAACAAAGACACCAAAACGTATCTTCACTACTCTTTACACAAAATGAAAAGAAAGATGAAGACCTCCATTGGAAAGTCAACATCTTGTGCACTTCACCCAGTCTCCTGCCCTCTCCTTCAAATCTTCCCTGCCAGACACAGCCCCATAGAGTCTCTGGCCCATAGAGATGCCTCATTCAACCCAAGTATCTGCAGAAGGCAGCATCAAGAGCATGGGTGTCAAGCCAGAGTGTCCTTCTTGGACATGGAAATGAAGCCTCACCATGTGCGCAAGGAAGAGATGGGACTGGTTATCACATGGCTTCCACCAGGTGTGAGTAACATTTGGGAGGAGATAGATTGGCTGAAAGGAGACTTGGTCACCAGGAATCAATCTGCCTGATCCTTTCACTCAACCAGACATGCCTCAATTGATCTGGATCCACATCTAAAGACTGAGGGAGCTTAATCTATAATTCAGCCCAGCCAATTTTATTATTTCCCACTAATGAATGGCTTGTTGAATGGCTAAAGGGGTGAGTGCCCATTAGTCATGGGCATTAGTGCCACTTTCAGAAAGACTCCAGACTAGAAAAGACGAGGGAAGAAAAGCTTGAGAAAATTACGAAGGTAGTGCAGAAGTAGAAGATAAGCATCCAGAGCACATCTCTTTGTTGTGAGGGCTGCAATTTTATGCATGTGGCAGATGGTCCCAAAATAAATCTGAGTTTTGAGGAGTGCTTGGAATAAAAGATGAGACTCTTTTATTTAAAAGAGAAGTGGCTTTCTTTTGTCTCTTCATCTTCTCTAATTCAGAATAGCAAACTCATTCCTCCTATTCCTACAAAAAACAATTCCTACATCTTGAAAATGATCCAGCACAGAGAACTGTGTGTGTATCTGAGTGTCTATGGATATTCTCAACCATCCAGGTTATGGTTGTCCCACAGATGCTTTCCAACAAGCAACTGGACTTTCTTGGGGGGGGGGTGTTCCCCCTTGAAAACATTTTGCTTCTCACCCAGGAAGCAGAAATAAAGATGCCTCTTGGATAAAAAGAAAATATCTTAAAGAAAAACAAGAAGTCCAGTTGCTTTTGAAAGAACTTATGGGACATGGGCATCTGAAGTTTACAACCACTAAACGGGAATGTTAAGGTGTGATATCCAAATATTGCTGAGCAGGTATCATGCTCCTGTCGGAGTCTGAATCCGAGGAAGCCGAACAGCTGACATGGAGTTGGAGTGTAGCTCCATTGGCTGGGGAAGGGCAAAGTCTGGCTGGGCAGGGCAGGGGAGAGATAGAACAGGGGAGAGGAAATTCAGAGGAAGAACCAGCCCCCCTTCATCCTCTAGGCACGTAGAGAGGAACGGAGAAGAGAACAACATGGGTTGCATGGCTTATGAGGGAGGAGAGGGCCCTTATTCCTTCATTAGTCACAGCTGGGAAGACAGCTGATAAGAAGGCAGGCTGTGTGCGGCAGGCTGCTGGGAACAAAGTGATTTTATCCTGTGTTGTTGTGGCTTATCTGTGTTCCTGGCATCTTCCCAACCATGTGAGTTTTGTTGTGCCTTGAGTCTTGAAATTCTTGCTCCTGCCTGAACAATTAATTACTCCAGTTTGGCTTTTTGGACTTTAAAGCCCTGTCACACTGCACCAACGGATGGAAAGAGGATGTAAAACGGAGAAAAACACTTGCCATCCGTTGGTTAACAGCGATGCTTCCGTTCTGTACTTACTGCCTCCTTTTTGCTTCCTCTCTATCCGTCCAGCATCCGTCTATTGACATTTCATCTGCTCAGAAGGTTTTGAGCTGTTCAAAACTTTTGAGCAGAAAATGTATCCAATGCATCCGTTCCTGCATCCTCTAGGCATACGGGGGACATCGTCTGCATCCATTAACGCATCTGCTATATCCGCTGCACATCCGCGCAACTCAAATCCGTTTCCAGTGGTAACCGGACACAGGAGGAAGCGGAACGGATGCATAGCGTGAGTAGCACGGACGGAGAAAGGATGAAAGCGGATGCAAATCGCATCTGCATCATCCGCTCTGCATCCGCTTGCATCCTCTAGTCATCCGCTCTGCATCCGCTCTACATCGCTTTCCATCGCGCCTGTGTCCCTCCACCCGTCCATTCCTTTCCATGTTATCCGCTCTGGTTATCGCAAATTTTTGCCCTTTTTGAGAGCGATAACAACGGATGGACAATTTTTTCTCGTCCGCTGTGTCCTTTTTACAAACGTTTTGCATCCGTTGGGCAGTGTGACAGGGCCTTAAGTTACAGTTTGTGTTGATCATGTTTTGGACTTAATTTTCTAGAGTGAAAGGCTGTTCCTGGGAGAGTTTTTCTCCAGTCAGAAGGTAACCTGGACATTGGAGGCAAAGTTGGAAATAATAAAGGGACTCTTAATGCTTATCTGACCGTGTTGCCTTTGTGCCACAGTCTGGGTCATCACAGGAGACCTACAGGAGGCCTACAGGAGACTATGATGGACTTTGGATTGTACCTATTTGATGTATTCATGTAACTGTGGCAAAATTGCAGCATAAATCATTCAGAGAAAAAGGTATTTTAAGACAAGTTTCAGGAAGAGCCTCATTGATGTGGGAAGACTGTAGGACTTTGGTACCTTGTCATATATGAACATGATATACACAGGGGTGAGATTCCACTGATATAACAACTGGCACCTTGAACATCAGAACAAGGGGTTCACCAAACTGGTCCAAACTGGTTGAATCCCACCCCTGGATATACATGAACTGGATGCTTCTTTTTAACAAGGAAAAACTGAGAAATGGATTGCTGGTATTAATTGAATGTAAGCCACCACCATCATTTTGGCAGTATATAAAGAACACAGAAAAACCAAAAAGGGCTCATGGCTATCTAAATCTTCCTGTCTGGCAAGATCCTTCCTTCCTTCTCATCAAAATGCGACATTCGATGCCAATGAGAGAAAAATTTCCCATTGGATCTGCCCACCTTGTCATCAATAGATACACTGTCTTGTTGTTGTCTTTCCTTTCTGTGTCTCTCTCTGAGGAGGAGGAAGGCTGTTGAACAGAAAGACTTACCTCCTCCACTGTGATTTTGCAGTTGGCAAGTGATGGGGAAAAACTCATGACTGCTGTGGTTCACTGGCAGTCTGTGCAGATGGCAATGGAATCGGACAGTGGGGAAGAACGGGGACCAGTCAGGGATTCTGGAGAGGACTCGGATGAGGGTCCTGCATCCAATGCAGAGATGGGGCCAGGACCATCTGGGACTGGAGTGCTTCCTCTGGAGCCTCTAGAGTCTGGCAGCAGCGAGGCTGAGGAACAAAGGGAGCCTGTTCCCAATGTCCATGTGCACAGAGCTGCTAGAAGGCAAGAGCAGCTGAGACAAAAGGGGCAACTCGAGGGTAAGGCTGGGAGGTGATTGCTCCTCCCATAAGGTATAAAGGACAGGGCAAGATGATGAAACCTTTGCAGGAAGCAAAGTCATTCATTCGGTTCAGATTCATTCTTGAAGCTCTTTGTATTTCAGTTGTTGTTTTTTTCTAGTTTATTTGATACTTCTGTTATTGGCAGCACTTCCCAGGAAAGAAAGGTGGGTGCTTATCTTGAGGGACTGTTTGAGATTCATTACCAGCCGGGAATGAAAATAATCCCCAGCATTGCAATAAAACAAGGCTTGTTTTTAAAATAAGCATGTGCGTAATTACGGTCTCAGACGCCTTGGTCAGAACAATGACTAAAACTCCTTAAAAAGTTTTCTCCCCTATTAAATTTTGATGGATGATACATGTTGTTAGGAATATAAGTCACCGAACAGGTATTTGGGTTAGAAATATATAAACCAGGATAAACATTTTAGTACTATGTCTTTAAGAGATTGCAAAAACTGCAATTGGGTGTGGTTTTTCAAACGGCCATAAGATGGAGCCAGAAACCTGGATTGTCTTTGTCTTAGTCTCAGAAGAGAGTTTGTCTGAGTGAGTATCTCTGTTTCCTTCTGTTGGAAAGTATTGCCGTTCCTCCATTTCTTTGAATTGACTGATATTACTGGAATTTGATGTAAGTCTGATACTGAACTGTTTTTGACACTAGACTTTGTTACTGGATTATCCCTGGATTGAAAACTGACTGATTTACTTGTGAATGACTTTGGATTGCTTATTTTGGACTTTGCTTAATGTTTCTGGAAGTAAAAACCTACATTTACTGTACAGTGTATCCGTGTGCTCTGTGTGTATTATTCCAACACTACTCTCTGTACGTCTCCCTGTATGCGCTCATTCTCCTAATGGGGAATTACCTCAACACATGTCAACACAGTTCTAACCTTCATCAGAAAGACAACAATCCCCAGGTAAATCATAATATTTTGCCTCCTCTGTACTCCCGATCCCTGCACTAGCATAAGGTAGCTTCAGTTCCAGTACCTGCTTGCAGAGAGGCTGTTTGAAGGCCCTGGCTGCAAAATCAAATATGGCTTTACTCATTATTCCTGACAAGGTAGATGGTAAAAGGCATCAACCAGGAACCACCTTTGTTTTAAACATAATGTTTCCTGGCCCTTCTTGCAACAGTAGTGTGGGAAGCCCCGCCCCTTAGAAGAATAAAATATTTTGGGAAATATTTAAAAGGCATGAATATTATATTTCCCTAAAGGAGAAATAGAGAAACATGCTCTTAAAGACAGAAAGCAGCCCCCAAGTCTTTCTGAATAGCCAAGAGCAGATGCCAGCACTTAAGGAAATAAAGGAGCTTATTGAAAGAGGAAGACAAGTATCTAGATAGCTCTCTTCATAAGCAAAGCAAAACTCCTTGAAGCAAAATTTGACAGCTAACAAAGGCAGAATGGAAGGATTAGAACAAGCAGCCCCTCATCACCCAAGATCCAACAAAGGCAGGGGTGGGATACGACAGGGTTAACTACCAGTTCAGGATTTATGAGCTTCCCTGCACGCTGGGAGCTGCACGCCAATTTTCCTGCCTCGTTTGGCAGCTGAAGTTGAAAAATCAGGAAATAAAGATCAGGTAAGAGCCTGGGTGGGCGGATGGGCAAAAACATCAGTAGACGTAGAACCGGTTCTATGTCTGCTGCTCTTCAGAGCTACCGGTTTTACAGAGGTAGATAGAACCTGTAGAAACCCACCCCTGAACATAGGACGAAAGCCATTAACCACAATAGAATTGCCCAACACTCTTTCAAAACACACACCCCTTCATTGCACCACCCCAGAACAGTCCAAACTTCAAAGTCACAGAAATCTGGGAGCTCAGATAAACAATAAGACAGAGCTCAGACAAGCACCTAGGATTTGCATTTCCTCTTTTGCCTATAGAGCCAGCTATGACCCTTATATAACCCCTGCGTGACTTCATAGGAATCTGACTTTTATAATCTAATATTCAATAGAATATTAAAGGACATGTTCTTGCACAGGAACAGGAAGCTCAAATACAAAGCCCAGAGAAGGTATAAAACCCACCCAATCCCAACTCCATTTTGGTAACTGACCCAGAACTGCACACTGTCTTTGTGTTCTGTTTAATAAACCATCTTTCCAATCAGCCTCCATGTAGTTTCCAGTGCTTTTCTCCCAGCTTGAAACTGAACCAGATGGATTTTCCTTCCAATGGTAGTTTGATGTTAAAATCAGTCAACCAGAAAGCCCAGCTAATCACCAGGCATGGCATGCTTTTCTGTAACACTTCCATGTGTTCTTTACTCTTTCTAGGAGCCAAAGTCTAGGCCTGAATGAAAGATGATGTGACTTTGTGGAATGCAAATATGGCAGAAAAAGGAGAGCACAAGACCAAATGTTTACATTCCAACAGAAGTTCCTTACTCTGGTTCATTTTCCAGCTTTTCCTTTTAGCACAATAACTTGAAATTAAGCAGATTCCTTCTCAAAAGAGATCCTCCCTAAATTATCAGGCTGTAAAGGAAAGGACAGGAGATTTTGACTTTTAGAGCTTTTCTCTTAGTCAAATTTTCCTTAGGCAGCATCTTTTTGCTCCTTTCCTCACATTGCATTGCAACCTCTAAGAGTCTTCAAATTGTGGTAGGCAGAAAATCCAACCAACCAACCAAGCAGCCTCGGTGAAGTCACTCAAACTCAACTTAAAGAAAGCCTTATTCTTAGACAACAGTATATAGAAGAATCTCCCCAGAGCCATTTCTGGTCCAAGCAATCAAGGCTGGGCTTGGACTATGATTTTTGTCAAATATTTCAACTTTTCTTCATATTGAGTAGAAAATAGACACAAATAAGACCCCCCCTAAATTCTCAGGCTGTAATAGGGGAACTTTGCACTTTTAGACTTCTAAGATTATGTAGAATATAGAATAACAGAGTTGGAGGTCTTCTAGTCCAACCCCCTGCTTAGGCAGGAAACCCTAACCCTAACCCTACACCTCTTCAGACAAATGGTTATCTAATCTCTTCTTTAAAACTTTCAGTGTTGGAGCATTTACAATATCTGGAGGCAAATTGTTCCACAGTTTAATTGTTATCACTGTCTGAAAATTTCTCCATTCTAGGTCGCTTCTCTCCTTGATGAGTTTCCACCCATTGCTTCTTGTCCTACCTTCAGGTGCTTTGGAGAGTAGCTTGACTCCCTATTCTTCATGGCAGCCCCTGAGATATTGGAACACTGCTATAACATCACTCCTAATCCTTCTTTTCATAAGACTAGACATATCCAGTTCCAGCAACCATTATTTAAATGTTTTAGCCTCCAGTCCCCTAATCATCTTTGTTGCTCTTCTCTGCACTCTTTCTGGAGTCTCAACAAGCTACATGTTATGTTGCCTTGCAAAAAAAGTAGAATTAGCATATCTGGTTGTGTTTCCTGTATGGTTAACCTGATAAAGTTGACAAGAGTTTACAAAAATTAAAAAAATACCACAATGCCTCAGTAAACAGCTAAAATAACCAAGCCATAAAGTCATTGTGAGTAATTTAAAGGTGAACAGAAAGTTTGAATTGTCCTAATTTTGGCTCATTCTGCAAAGGTCTAACTCTTCTATCTGGAGAAGGCTCTAATGTTGGGAAAGAAGAACGGAAAGAGAAGAGAACAACTAGAAGCAAGTAGACTTCTGTATGGTGATGATGGATGCATCATTGGAAGACTAGGTTGGAGACAGATAGTCTGGGAGAAATTCCCTTTATGCAGGGGTGGGATTCTACCAGTTCACACCTATTCGCGAGAACCGGCTGTTAACATTCTAAGCAGTTCGGAGAACCGGTTGTTAGAAGAAATTACTGGCCTAATCCTGTAAGGAAGGCAGGAAGGAAACATTCTGGTGTTGCTTACAGAAACTGCCTCTCGGTTAACCCTTATTACATTCTTGGCAGAACTAGTCTTCCTGTCTCAGAAACTTCCCCTCCTTTGCTTGTGTGGAGTGACCGTTCAAAGTTACAATGGCACTGAAAAAAGTGACTTATGACCGTTTTTCACACTTGCAGCATCCCCCACAGTCATGAGAGGCCAGGTGAGGAGATGCGTGCCTTGATGTGAGTGATATTGAGTTGGCCACACCCAGCCAATAATATGACCACCAAGCCACACCCACCACCTAAGCCACGCCCACAGAACAGGTTGTTAAAAAGTTGAATCCCAACCCTGCCTTTATGTGATTGCTAACAGGCAACTTTGACTTGATATGTAATCAATCTGTCAGGTTTCCAAGTGAAGAAATGCATTTAAAAAGAAAGGGTAAAGTCCATTTTCCAAAACAATTTCTTTTATTTAGGAAAGCATCAAATTGGCAAAGTCTGTTGTAATTCCGGATCTGACACAACCCAGAATTACACCACATAATATTGGAAGTTAGAAACAGCCCCCAAAAGTCACATTCTCCAATAGAAGTAAATCAACATCGCCTGGTGTCATAAATCTCCACCTCAAGGCCTTAGCAGGGTCAGCTCAAGTTCCCACAGGAAGAAAAACCACCTAACCTAAACAACTCTCTTTATCTCCACTCCTCCCACCTTAGGAATGTGGCAAGCCCAAAACCCTTCCCCAATAACCAACAAAGAGAAGAAAAAGAATATATATCCAGGCTAAATAAAATGGCTACGCATATGTCAATTTCAGGCTTGACACAATCAACCAAACAGAGTTCTAAAAACAACTGGTAACAATTGGTAACATTATGTTAATTCATTAAAATTCCACTATGGAAGTGATTTGCGGTTGTCCTTTTGGTATTTTTTTTAAACTTCCCTGTCCAGCCATGATCTTCAGAAGGCTACTATATTTGTACTAACCAAATCTAATGTTACCTAGCATTCCCAGCCCACATAATGTCAACTATGTGTTTCTATCTCATTGTCAACTTGATCCTTGTTCAACCAGAAGTACAGCAAACAGATTCTGCAGGAAAACATTTGTTCTACCCTCTGGTCTATACTCAAATCTAGTTCAGAACAACTAATCACAGGATCACCATAAGTCAGCATTGACCTGACAGCAGTGCTTCTGGTTCAAACGGGTTCTAGTGAACCGGTAGTTCCAACCATCAGCTGCCCGCCTCTACCCCCACTGTATCCTGTCCTATATTTCCTTCTTTTTGGCTCAGCTGATTCACTCAGCACACCTGATTTCCATGCCTCAGCTGTTCTACTTACCGGAGCTGCCCCTAGAAGGTAAGTTGCTGACCTTCAAATTGCTGTATTTTTAATGCTGTGCATGCACACACAAAATGCGTGCTCACAGAACTGGTTGTTAAACTGGTTGCAGCCCACCACAGTAACTAATCACAACTACTGGCACTTGATTACAAAATGCATAGATATCTATACAAACCAGTCAGACTTCCAGAATAAAACCAATGGATCAGATAAATTTGTCCCAAAGAAATCTTTGGCCCATCAGGACATCTTATGGTTAGATCCATGGATGTGAAGGCGGTAAGCCTATATAGGCACTTATTACGCTGTTACTAACTATTCACAAAGTCTTCTTTAAGCTTGTTTAAGCTTCAATTTGGATATATTTTTTATTGTAGAAAGAATCTAATTGGAAAGTTCCTCCTACTCTTTTTTCAGCTGATTTTAAAATATTGCTTCTCAGGGAAATGAATTTAGTACAAGAAAGAAAGATAAAAGTCTTATCAGACAAAAAACAATTTCTTTCTTTTTTTTAATTCTTTGGGTCTTGCTGTTTATTTTATTTTTAAATGGGAATATCTTCATAATACATGACTTCACCACAATTCTTTAGGAAATCGTTTGAGCTGCATTTAGAGGCTATTAATATTGAAATATTCACAGAACGCTTCTTAAGATAACTGCTCATACAAATATATAAAATGTAGAAAAAAAGAAAAGAAGTATTTCCTAGTAATCTTTGATCAGTGTTTATAACTCTGTTGCCCATCCATAAAATAAGAATTACAGTGATTAGGTTTGCAAGGAATGAGATAAGGATTCAGAAGCTAAAGACATTAAGGCAAGGCAACAAATGGATTTTTTTAGTTTCTTTCTTTCTTTTTAGTTTATAATATAAAATACAAAAACACAACGAAAATAATAGGAAAATAAAGGAGGGGAAGGGGAAGGGAAAATATAGGGCAAAGGGAAGAAAGAAAGAAAAGGCATTGACTTCTGACTCTCTTGGTGCAGTAGAATAAGATAATAGCATCAAACCTCAATTTTTTATTTTTACATAATAATATAAACTAGTCATTACTATGACAACTAATGTATCTAATTGGTAAAATTCAAAATCAAAGCTTCAGCTTTTTCCACCTCAAGCACATAGTCCAGAAGTGGTTTCCAAGCAGAAAAAAAAATTAATTCTATTTTTTTTCTCTGAGCGAAGCAGTCAATTTGACCACTTCTGTTAACTCCATCAACTTTTGCAGCTATTCATCCATGGTAGGAATCAAAGTGTCCTTCCAAAAACCTCTTTCTTCATTTTAATACATTTACAAATACAGGCAGAGAGAAGCCTCCTTTCAATTGAGCTGCAGCGATCCAGGTCTGCCAGTCCATAGCTTCTGAGCTCAGTATCTTAATTCTTATTAGCCCCTCCTGGATAACCAGAGCAGGAGGAAGATTTATTGCAAATAGTTTTCCCTTGTCCTGGGATACCATGACTTCCAGAAGGATAGCATTTGCAGAAAATAAGGAAAAGTTTATATGAGGTGGATGAGGAGGAGAGGAAGAGGAGAAGGTGGAAGAGGAGGAGAAGGAGAAGGAAGAAGAAGGAGAAGGAGAAGGAGAAGGAGAAGGAGGAGAAGAAGAAGAAGAAGAAGGAGAAGAAGAAGAAGAAGAAGAAGAAGAAGAAGAAGAAGAAGGAGAAGGAGAAGGAGAAGGAGAAGGAGAAGGAGAAGAAGGAGAAGAAGGAGAAGAAGGAGAAGGAGAAGAAGAAACCATGTAGCCCACACCTATTGAGTTCAAGGTCTCCTGATCCAATTAGTTTTTTAACAGCAAGAGTCCAAATCTTTCATGAAGAGACTATTGACTATTGTAAGCAGAGACTAAGCCATCTATTCTGTTGGTTTTATCTCGTCAAAGGGGCTGACAATACATTGTCTGCCCACGCCTTCCTTCAGGTCAACACCACTGATAACCATGACTCAAGAAATGGGCTGGCCAAACCAGAGGACAAAAGGGTTCTCGCATTCTCCTTCCTTTCTCTTGGGGCGCAGTCAGATGGCAGATGAATCTTAATGCCATCCTAGCAAGGCAGTCCTGTCTTCCATTGCTCTTCCAGGACACAAAGTGGTTTAAGGACAGAGATGGGTTGTTTCTCAAAACTTATGAGCAGTTTGTAGAGAGCTGTAGAAAATGAAGAAGGATGCTGTTTTTGTCTTCCCCCTCATTGCAATTTATGCAAGAGAGAGAGACAGAGAGAGACAGAGAAAGAGACAGAGAGAGACAGAGACAGACAGTCAGACAGACACACACACACAAACAGAGAGAGACAGACAGACAGACAGACAGAGACAGAGACAGAGAGAGACACAGAGAGAGAGAGAGAGAGAGAGACAGTGAGAGACAGAGACAGGCAGAGACAGAGACACACAGAGAGAGAGACACACACACACATACAGAGAGAGAGAGAGAGAGAGAGAGAGAAACAGGCAGGCAGGCAGGCAGGCAGAGACAGAGACTCACAGAGAGAGAGAGAGAGACAGAGAGAGACAGAGACACACAGAGACACACAGAGAGACACACACAGAGTGAGAAAGAGACAGAGAGAGACAGAGAGAGAGAAAGAGACAGAGAGAGACAGAGAGAGAGAGACAGAGACACAGAGAGAGAAAGAGACAGAGAGAGACAGAGAGAGAGAGACAGAGACAGAGAGAAAGAGACAGAGAGAGACACAGAGAGAGAGACAGAGACAAACAGAGAGACAGACAAAGAGAGAGAGAGAGAGAGAGAGAGAGAGAGAGAGAGACGGAGACGGAGACACAGAGAACAACTGCCCCATCAAGGGACCTAAAAAGATGTAATCCCGGTCCCACAGAATAAACTAGTGCATAAGATTTTATCCTTCAGGTTTTCCTTCTTTCTTTTCTGTTTTCAAGTGGCAGCATCTCTTCAATGTTAGGAAAGTCATCCTCCCCATTCCCCCGCATCAAAGAGAGATGAACTTGTAATGAAATTTGCTTTGCTTTTCTATTCTGGATGCATCTCTTTCTTTTGCGAAGGAAAACATAACAGTCTCCAAACATAAAAGAGCAACTTTGGGAAGCCTTCAGAGGAGAAAGAAGATAACATAAAATTATCTGCTTAAGTTGTTCACTGTATTTGCAGAGAAGCTTCCCTCCAAAAGGTTAAATCTTGGCAGGGCCAGCCTTTCCCTGCAGAGAATAAATATCCTCCGAGAGGGACAATCCCTTGCAATGAAAACCATTAACACTGAGGGAATATTGTAACTTCATTTCATTTTGGTCTGCACAGAAGGGAGATGACAGGTTTCTGTCAGACGGCTTTTGTGAGCGTCCTTATTCCTGACCATCTCCTCGAGTAAAGACATATAATAGTCATTAATTTCAGCAGAAAAGAAATGCCTGGTGTAATGATAAAAGCACAACCTTGTGCGTCTGACTGAGATGTGCAACAACTATAGTTGCAAGTGGGTTGAAGCCCTCTCTTCTTCCTGCTGCAGAAGAGAATCTCAGTCAACACAANGGGGGGGGGGGGAACCAAAGGAGACCCAAGGGTGGGCTGCTGGGGGTTCGCAGGGGTTCAGGAGAGCCCCTAGCTAACATTCTGTGTAGTTTGGAGAACCCCCAAATCCAACTCCTGGCTGGCTCCACCCACTCTGCCCCTCCCCTCCCAGGAGCCCCCATGCAGCCTGTTTTGGATGCAAGTAAGTGCAGGGGATGCACAGAGGCTCAAGGAGGGCAAAAAACGGGCTTCCTGGAAGTTTGTGAGGCTGAAAATGGGCCTATTTCCAGCTTCCAGAGAGCCTCCAGAGTCCAGGGAGGCTGTTTTTGCCCTCCCAGAAGCTCAAGGAAAGCCTCCGGAGCCCAGGAAGGGTGGTGCAGGAGGCCCACTAGGCCATGCCCACCATGGCCACACCCATTCAGCAACCGGGCAGAGAACCCATTGCTAAAATTTTTGAAGGCCACCCCTGAGGAGACCCACAAAAAAGCCTGAGGATCCGACTGGAGATCTTTAAGCTTCCCATCCCTTTAAACCATTGGTGCAATGGGTGTAGATGAGGTATGTGACATCCTGATGCTAGTTAGGATGGCCCTGGAGATCTGAGAAGTCTGGAAAGGGGCTGAAGATGATCAAATTATGGCTTGTCCCATAGTCAGCCAAAAGTGCAAACTGGATCTGGCCTTTTTATCCATCTGTCAAGTCCTTCCCAAAAGCCTGGGATAGACAGATGTGGATGTAAGCTGCTCTGAGTGAAACTTCCTTTTGCAATTGACTGGTGATTATTGTGTCAGTGCCGATGGTGTTCAAGTGATGCTCCAGTTGCTTTGAATCCAATGAGCTTATTATTATTGGTACCACTTTTGCTTTCGTTGGAAGTTATAACCCACCCCTCTCCGAGAAAAATGAAATATTTTAGGATATATTAAAAAGGCAGCATATTTCCCCTAAAAGGAAAGTAGAAACTCAGAGAGGCAGAAACTCAGCCTTCCCTCCCTTTTGTCAATGGGCCATTAAGGCCTGAGCCAGTCTATTCTACATAACTGAAGATCTATCCACTCCAAGGTAGAGCCATAATAGGAATTGCCCACAGCCCTTTTCATTACATGGTCATCCAGCCAGGCTCAACCAAGCCTGGGACTCAGGACAGCCTACAAAGTTGCCCCTGCATGACCCCATGGGTGTCTGACAACCAATCAGAATGCAAACTCAAATTCAAATCCCAACAGAGCGCATAAAACCAAGGGATTCTCAGCATTTATACCCTTTTCTCCCAGGAGCTCCCAGGCATGTGATCCTGTCCACCATTAAACCATCTTTCCAAGCAGTCACCATGTTTCCAGTGTCTTNGATCCTGTCCACCATTAAACCATCTTTCCAAGCAGTCACCATGTTTCCAGTGTCTTTTTCCCCACTTGGAACTGAACCCATATGGACATTTCTTCCAACAGTTTCTTTTGCCAGTAGTAATAAGTGCCTTGGGTGCAATGGCAAAGCTATTATTATTTTTTATGGTTCATCGCACAGTCAGCCAGATGTCCAGAGTGGATTTGGCATTTCTGTCTTCCGATTGAGTCCTTCTCACAGGACTGAGACAGGCAGATGTGGATATTTATGATAGGGCTCGCCAACCCCAGGCCGCACCTGCAAATTATCTACCAGGGTACACAAATAGGTAACTTGCTTCTTCATTTACATAAGGAATTAGGAATGAGAAGGCATTCTAATGAGAAAGGTGTTAAGCTGTACAGTCTAAACAAGGGGGTAGCCTGTTTGGCATTAGGCAGCATGAGTGGCTGGATGGAACAGTTGTGTGTGTGTACACAACTCAACTTGTACAAGTGACAGGCTGGCAGGCACTTGCATGTGTGCACACTGGCCTAACACTTATGCAAGTTGAGCTGTGAATGCACCGGCCCACCTCTCACACAAGGGTTTTGTGTGTATGTGTGTGTGTGCATGCCAGCTGACTGCTCACACAGCCCTGATCCTCTCTCCTTCCCCTCAGGCGCCACCCAAACCGTAAAGAAAGTAGACCACTGTTTTATGGAATTATCACATGATGTAAGGAAAACTGCCTTTGGCAAATTGATTAATGAGAAATTTGTCAATGGTGATGGTGTTCAAGTGGCGTTCCAGTCATTTTAAGATTGTACCTAAGGTGACTATGACTATTGGGACTATATTTGCTTTCTTTTGCCACCGTTGTTTTATTTCTATTTGTAGGTCTTTGTATTTTGCTATCTTTTCCAGTTTCTTCTCTTCTGTTATGCTGTCTCCAGTTACTGCCACATCCACTATCCAGAGGGTTTTTTTTGTCTTTCTTATTATTGTTATTAAATTTATTTGTGGTTTGAGGCTCTAAACATCTTACTCCAATTGACTTGAAATTGCCCTATCTGTATTTTTTTTTTTTTTTTTGCTGTTTCCTTAAGGCTAATAAAACATCTTCTGTCTGAGGGGCCACAAATATATTGCAACTGTAGCTACTACATATCAAAGCAAGTGAAATATATTGTCCCGACATTTCAGCCTTTTGACTATTTGACTACTCACCCCTTGTACATCCTTCAGTGTGTCATTTCTGGACATTGATTTAAGTCCAGACATGCACAGTGACATTATCTGGGAGACATAATTGCTAAAAAGGGATCTGGTATTCACCATGTTACTCTTGATGAGAGCAATTTTCACAGCTTAAAAGAATATTACGCACTGCTTAATAGCAGGCTGGTGAATGCTATTATAATTTGCAAGATCGCCTAATGAGATAGCAGCAAGAGCAATCGCATTTGGGTTTATATACCATGCCGTAGTGCTTTACAGCATTTTCTGAGTGGTTTACAGTAGGAGCATTATTGCATATTGCCCCCAACAATCTGGGTCCTTGTTTTATCAACCTTGGAAGAATGGAAGGCTGAGTCCACTTTGAGCCTCACCAAGATCGAACTCTAGGCGGTGAGCAGAGTTTGCCTGCAATACTGCACTTTAACCACTGCACCACCTGGGCTCCACGGGATAAGATAATATGTAGAGTAAAATTCAAACACACATCCCTAAATGGTTCTACATACCACTCCTTTCACAATGACACAGTCACCTTAATTGCCCCATCTCACACCTCCTGTCCTAAAAAAGCCACTGTCAGTGGAAAGATAAAAGGGGAAGGGAAAGGAAGGGAAAAAGGGGAAAGAAAAAAGGAAGGGAAAGATAAAAGGGGAAGGGAAGGGAAAGGGAAGNGGGGAAGGGAAAGGAAGGGAAAAAGGGGAAAGAAAAAAGGAAGGGAAAGATAAAAGGGGAAGGGAAGGGAAAGGGAAGGAAAGGAAAGGAAAGGAAAGGAAAGGAAAGGAAAGGAAAGGAAAGGAAAGGAAAGGGAAAAAAAAAGGTCTAAATTCCTTCAGAAAAATCTTTTAAAAATGAATGGAAAAATGGTGTTTAAAAAATATCAGCACATGGCCTAGGCAACTTCCACATATGATAGGTCCTCCTTTCCTTCCCCCATCATGACTCTTTCAGTCACCATGGCTGGAACTGAGCTCTGACCTGTTCAGCATGCAAATCACATCCTGGGGAACAGAGCAAAAAGTCCAGGCTGTGCTGGGAAACGATGCAGCATCTCACATAAAAATTGCCAACCGAGAAATCAACCCTCCTTGCAGAGGGAGTGGCATCTGCCAGCCGCTGCTTCATATCAGGTCGTACAAATTTATCCTTTGGTGGCATATTTTCTACCTGGTTTCCTCTTCCCAAAGACTTCAGATAGAAGTGTGACATTGTGATCGCTGTCCGCCAAACCAACACTTAGCGAGTGCATCTATCCTTCACTGGGGACTCCAAATCCATGTATTACTCACTCGATACCCGTGCTTCACTCCAAAACTATGTGGCCGGGCTTAGTTTTTGGGAAGGAAAATAAGCGGAAAAAAATCTGCCTCTGCCTACCAGCATCCATTAGTATTCATCTGGCTGGCATCCTGTCAGTGTGTGAGAGAGTTGAGGGCTGTTTGGAAACTGAAACAGTATTTGCTGTGTGAACAAGAAGGAGACAGCAAGGAGCCTGGGTGTGGCTTAGCTCAACTGTTGTGTACTAAAGCTGCTTGGTGCTGTGAAACTAAAACTGAAACTCTTCTCCTCTGCTTGTGTTTTGCATTTGGAGCAGATTTAATTTCAGGTGGGGAGGGGGAGTAGAACTCCTTAGCATCAGAGCATGTTAATAATAATATATGAAATACTAATGCTCTGATGGTCATTTCGAAAAATCCTTTCTTAGTGATCACCTAGAAGTTGAACCCTCACGTGAACTCCACTTAAAACTGCTCCTTCCTGCTTTTGCATTGTAATCACTGTAAATGAGTTGAGTCGGGGGCTGTTTCAGGGGGTCTTATCATATTTTATTTATGTGCATGAACCAGAGGTGGGATTCAAATCATTTTTACTACCAGTTCTGTGGGTGGGGCGTGACTTGGTGGGCGTGGTATGGCATGGCGGGCATGGCAGGGGAAGGTTACTGCAAAATCCCCACTCCCTCCCCACCCCACCCCACAAACCTGCTTTCCAGCTCTGTTCTCCTGTGCAGGGCAACCAAAGAAGACCCAGCCAATCAGACTTGGGAGGCAGAGAATAGATGGGGGCAGGACCAGTCAGAGTGGTATTTGCCGATTCTCTGAACTACTCAAAAGTTCCGCGACCGATTCTCCAGAACGGGTCAGAACCTGTTGAACGCCATCTCTGATGTGTCGTGAGATGTCTTGTATCGTTACAATTTATATTGACTGTTTCCTAGTATATTTGATTGCTTATTGGTACCTTATGACTATCATTAAGTGTTGTACCTTATGATTCTTGACTCTTGATGAATGTATCTTTTCTTTTATGTCACTGAGAGCATTTGCACAAAGACAAATTCCTTGTGTGTCCAATCACAATTGGCAAGAAAGGAATTCTATTTTTCTATCTATTCTATCTATCAAAGGACGATCTACTGTGGGTGTGGAACTGCTAAATCCCTTTTCTTTCTCTTTCTGACCAGTGACAATCATTGGAACAAAACCAGAACAACAGAGTTGGAAGGGACCTTGGATATCTTTTATCCAACCCTTTGCTCAGGCAGGAAACCCTACAACATTTTAGACAAATAATTGTCCAGTCTCTTCTTAAAAACTTCCATTGTTGGAGCATTCACATTCACAACTTCTGGAGGCAAGTTGTTCCACTGATTAATTGTTCTCACTGTCAAGAAATTTCTCCTTAGTTCTAAGTTGCTTCTCTTCTTGATTCGTTTCCACCCGCTGGTTCTTGTCCTGCCCTCAGGTGCTTTGGAGAATAGCCTGACCCTCTCTTCTTTGTGGCAGCCCCTTTGCTGATGGTACACTGCTATCATGTCACCTCTAGTCCTTCTTCTCATTAAATTAGACGCACCCAATTAAAAAAACCAGCTAGGGCTGTTGATCCTTTCTCCTCAGGTTCCTGAAGAAAACATAGGACAGGGTGACAGTTGTTTTCACTGAATCAACCCTCCTGTTGAATCAGGTTTCCCTTTCCCATCTAGCTTCATGACTGCCTTATAACTGAAGAACCAGTTTAATCTAGTAAAGGCAACACTTAGAAAGCAAGAGACCATGAGTTCAAATGCTACCTTGGCCATAAAAGCTAGCTGGGGGATTTTGAACCAATCACCGGGACACTATGAGTTCTAGTCCCTCCTTAGACATGAAACCCAGTTGGATGAATTTGGACCCATCACCAGGACACTATGAGTTCTAGTCCCTCCTTAGACATGAAACCCAGTTGGATGAATTTGGACCAATCCCCAGGACACTGTGAGTTCTAGTCCAACCTTAGACATGAAACCCAGTTGGATGAATTTGGACCAATCACCAGGACACTGTGAGTTCTAGTCCCTCCTTAGACAAGAAACCCAGTTGGATGAATTTGGACCAATCACCAGGACACTGTGAGTTCTAGTCCAACCTTAGACATGGTGCCCTTGTCCCAGCCATTCTTTCTCAATCCAACCTGCCTAACAGGATTGTTGTTGTGAGGAAAATAGGAGGAGGAAAGTATGTTGGAGATGTTCACCACTTTATTTTTAAGAATAATAAGGGGAGAAAATAAGTAATATTTATTTTTAAATAAATATTAAATAAATAATATTTAATATTTAAATATTAAATTTATTAAAATAATAAATATATTTATTTAATAATATTAAATAAATATTGAATAAAATAAATAAATATCCTCAGGAGAACATTTGTTGGTGGCAGTCAGGGGGTTAGGAGGTAGCTGTGAGATGATGGCAGTCTTGAGGAAAAACAAAATTGTTAGGCTTGAAAATGAAACATTCCTGTCAAGCTTGTGGCAAATCATGGTAAACAAGCGGCCTCACAACCACGTTATCCCAGCTTCTTGTTTCAAAGGCCAACCAAAAGACAATCAAGCCCAGGAAGCATTCACTGTGTATACAGCCTCCTGCATCTCTCTCCAGATCATACATCATCCGTTGGAAGAGGCGCCGGTAAAATATTCAGGGTGAAATAATTCGTTTTTGAGGGGAGGGGAGAGGAGGCTGGAAAAAAAAAAAAATCAGGAGAAGCCTGCTACTGAGAAAATATATATTTTGAGATGAACTTCAGATGAGAGGGCCCCAAAAGAGTTCCCTCTGAGATTTTCTATGTCTACCCTTGATGGTTATTGCTCTGAAGTCTGAATGGATAGTTAAGAGATGCACTCATTGATTTCACAATAGGGCATCTGAGTCCTTAATGCTCAGCTGCCCTTTTTTATCTGGCTCATAAATGTGCTATGCAGCAGAGCTCCTGAGCTTCTCTGAAGGCCACGGCTACCCCAGAATTTGCTTCTCTGCTAGAAACAGTCAGATGGTCCACCTGCTGGGAAGAGATTGCAGGAGAGTCTCCCAGCATTTTGTTGAGCCTGATAAACCCTCCTGCAAAAAGAGCTGCTGTGGCGCAGTGGTTAGAATGCAGTATTGCAGGCTACTTCTGCTGACTGCTGGCTGACTGCAATTTGGCAGTTCGAATCTCACCAGGCTCAAGGTTGACTCATCCTCCCAAGGTGGATAAAATGAGCACCCAGATTGTTGGGGGCAATATGGTGTCTCTGTAAACCTCTTAGAGAAGGCTGTAAAAGCACTGTGGAGTGGTATATAAGTCTAAGTACTACTTACTACTACTAAGTGCTAAGTACTATAAGATATGCTATTGTATCTTTTAATAAAATCTGTTAGAGGAAAAGGTGTTATTGAATGAATCATCCCTCTCCAAATATAATGGGCAGCCTTCACTTATTCTGATAGTGACTGATTTTGACAGAGTGATCTGCCTTGGGATATAAAAGCATCAGGAAATAGGTCCATCATAATATCAATTTGCAGAATAACAGTTGCAAGGGATTTGAAAGTCTAGTCCAGTGGTCATCAACCAGTGGGCTGGGAACCACTGGTGGTTCATAAAAAATTTTTGGTGGTCCGCAGAGAAATGTCACCCCCAAAGCACCCCCAAAAGCAATTAATCCAGGCTGCGTGGGTAAACAAGGCTGCACTGTCCCATGGCCCATGGGAACACAAGGCTTGCTTTACTTGCACAGCGAACAACATGAGGAGTGAGGAAAGGGGGGAGGGGGGAACTTGCCCCACTTATCCCACGTGCCTTGCCTGGCCACCACACTGCTTCTTTCTGCTTCTTTCTTCTTTTGTTTTTGGCTGCACGCAAGGAAAGCAGCAAAAGTCTTTCTTTCTCTCTCCCAAACTCAGTTAGAAATGAGTCTTTGGGACCCTGCATCCTGCTCCAAGAAGCTGTGCCAGCACAACAAGCCTCACAAAGACTCATTTCTAGCAGAGTTTGGGGGAGAGAAAGAAAGACTTCTGCTGATTCTGCTACTTTACTTGCATGAAGCCAAAAGTCTTTCTCTCTCTCTCTCTCCCCAAGAATGCCCCCCCCCCCAGAATGGAGCTGGAGATGGTATCCTGCAATCCCAAATAAAGAATGATCGATCAGTATGAAAATGAGGTGGGGAATTTTCCTGCAGACTTTTTGGGGGATTTTCCCAGGATCTCTGGTCCGCGAGATTTAAAGTTATGAGTTTGGTGGTCCCTGAGGTCCAAAAGGTTGGCAACCCCTGTTTTAGTCCAACCCTTTGCTCAAGCAGGAGACCCTATACCATTTCAGACTGATGGTTGTCCAATCTTTTCTTAAAAACCTCCAGTGTTGGAGCGCCAAAATTTCTGAAAGCAAGCCATTCCACTGGTTAATTGCTCTCACTGTCAGGAAATTTCTCCTTAATTCTAGGTTGGTTCTCCCCCTGATGAGTTTCCACCCATTGCTTCTTGTCCTGCCTTCAAGTGCTTTGGAGAATAGCTTGACCCCCTCTTCTCTGTGGCAGCCCCTGAGATATTGGAACACTGCTGTCATGTCACCACTAATCCTCCTTTTTATTAAAGTAGACATACCCAATTCTTGCAACTGTTCTTGGCTGTTATGCAAATAGATCTTTCTCTGTGGAATTCAGTCCAATACTTGGCTTCAGGACTTGGCCACTGAGTGCAGATTTTTTTGCTTCCTATAGAACAGGACTCAGTAATATCAGATGATTACCAAAATCTTCAGAATCAGCTGCAATGCAGCAAAACTTGTAAGCAAGTCATGTCTGAAAAATCTTCCTTCTGAGATCAACAGACAATGGATCACCTTTGTACTCATGTGTTTCATAAAGAGCACCCTAAAAGTTTGTAGATCACACAAGTTTACAAACAGTTTAGAAAAGGTAGTTGTCAGCTTTGATTTTGCTGCTTCTATTTTTTTCTAATCTTAAATCTATTTGGTTCTATGCGTCCATTAATAGATGCCTATATGCCTATTAATGCCTATATGTTTTCTTATACATTTGTTCTCATTTCCAAATTCTTGTACATACTTGTCCTACTGTGTACTCTTAGTGCAACTTATTTCTCCAGAAATATCTATATGTGGGATTTTAAAATATATTTTTCTGGAGTGTGTCTCCCCCCCCCCCCTTNATGTGGGATTTTAAAATATATTTTTCTGGAGTGTGTCCCCCCCCCCCCCTTTAGAACTGCATTGCAACAAGCTGAAAATACCAATTTCAGCTTGTAATTACATTTCAGTTCACAAATGAGTTCAGGAAATGTCTTTATAAAATTTCAGATGAACAATTCTACCTCCCTTAATACAGTTAAATCAGAATCTCTCCAGAACTCATTCTTCGTATCTTCTTCCTCAACGTTTAGGGCCCCAAAGCAATATGGAGACATACATCTGCAAAGAATGCATTTTGTAAATAAATATTTCATTGTGGGGATGATAATTGTGGAGTTGGTGCAGGTGGCGCATTCTGCAAAATCAAGGAACATTTTAAGCAGGAGTCGAAGTTTAGAAGATCAACATAGGAATAATGAGTGGTTAGAATGCAGTATTGCAAGGCTAGCTCTGCCCACTGCTAGCAGTTTGATCCTGAATGGCTCAAGGTTGATTCAGCCTTCCATCCTTTCAAGATGGGTAAAGTGAAGACCCAGATTGTGTGATGACCCAGGGCATGGCACAAAAGCAACATAGTTACAAAAGTAGGTAAAGTCCCTTTAATACCTCCAACTTGGCCCCCAGTGTCCAGTATCATCGGCTGGAGAAAAAAACTGTTCTCCCAAGAACAGTTTTTAAAGGGAAGAAATTCAATCCAAACCCAAAGTACATATAGATTTTAAATAAAAACCAACACAAACCACACTGTAGCAATTAATGAGACAGGGCAGGATAAGGAATTGCAGACTTCCAAAGATAATGAAACACACACAGTTCATGTTGAGATTTTGGGAAAAAAATTCAGAGAAGAGCAACTAAGATGATCAAAGCCCTGGAAACTAAACCATGTGAAAAACAGCTGCGGGTTTTGGGTTTGGCTACTCTAAAGAAAATAAGAATTAGGGGTGACATGATAGCAATATTCCAGTATTTGAGAGGCTGCGCCAAACAGGAGGGGGTTAAATTATTCTCCAAAGCACCAGACAGCAGGACAAGAAACAATGGTTGGAAACAATTATGTTCCTAACTTAACAGCTGTGGTGATTCACTTTAACTCCTGTGGCAGAAAGAGGCTGTGCAATGGAGCAAAATTTATTTAACAAATGTCTCATTTAGCAGCATACATTTAGGGCTCAATTGCAATCGTAAGCTGAGAATGACCTGTATTACCTAGTATATATGAGTATACTAGTGCACATAATCTCATACTAGTATACCTTGCATAGCCTAGGTAAATACGACATCTAAATAAACAGATTAAAAAATCGTGATTCGTGGCAGTGGTAGCAAATGCATCAATTTTAGTCTTTTTATTCCTTTTTCCCTTGCTTTCCTCTACTGTCCACTTCCCTTTTCTCACAATCTGCAGGTCTTTGTGGCGCTGCAGTGGGATCCTCTCCCTCCTGGTTTTCAGGGCTTCGGGTGGGGAGGTAGAAAGAGACCTTCCAAATCCACAACTCTCCAACGCATCCCTGAGCAAGAAGGATGGGAGATTCTGCTTGAACCTAATCCCACCCATTCTTGTGTGCATCTCTGGATATATAGATCCTCTCTCATGCTGTTGAATCCACCCATACCAACAATAAAAAAGTCTACAGAAAGTGATTGCATGAACAGATACAGATCAAATCAGAAACGCACCCACCCAGCAGTGGGATCCTGCCTCTTCCACTACCAATGATCACGCATGTGTGCATGTGCACCTAACATGTATGCACTTAACTGTGCATACACAGCTTTCCCCACACCAGCTGAGGCCTGCAATTGAGGGGATAAATAAGAGAAAAGCGCAGGGGCAGGTTAGAAGGCTGATCCTGCGCTTTTCTTTCTCCTCTCAGCTGATTGTCAGCCTTTTTTTTTTTCCTCCTCTCAGCTGATCTTCAGAAGCTTTTTTTATTACCATTTTGGACAAACAAGTCCAAACCAGTAGTATACCACCACTGCACCCACCCCATAATAACAGCACAATATACAAGCATTCCAGCAATACTCACAAATGACAAGCAGGAGCCCTGTTCTTCCCACTTTTGAAGCTTCATTTTAAAATTAGCAAGAGGCAAATGAAAGGATGCCACTATCTGGTGTCCCAGTATATGTTTTTCTAGGGGTAGGATTCTATCAGTTTGCACCTATTTGCTAGAACCGGTTGTTAACATTCTATGCAGTTCAGAGAATCGGTTGTTCGAAGAAATTACTGGCCTAATCGTGTAAGGAAGGCAGGAAGGAAACATTCTGGTGTTGCTTACAGAAACTGCCTCTCCATTAACCCTTATGACATTCTTGGCAGGACTAAACTTCCTGTCTCAGGATAGGAAGGATCAAAACTTCTCTGGAGTTTTTTTCCCCTCCTTTGCTGGTACTTTGCTTGTGTAGAGTGACCATTCAAACTTACAATGGCACTGAAAAAAGTGACTTATGACCATTTTTCACACTTACGACTGTTGCAGCATCCCCACAGTCATGAGAGGCCAGGCGAGGAGATGCGTGTCTCGATGTGAGTGATATTGAGTTGGCCACACCCAGCCAATAACATGACCACCAAGCCATGCCCACCAACTAAGCCACACCCACAGAACCAGTTGTTAAAAAAAATGAATCCCACCCCTGTTTTTTTCTGGGGTGTGAAAAAAATGATTATTGCTCTTTTGTGTTTTAACAGTTGCAATTATTGGGCCCCACAACTCTTACTCCTTGGCTTCTGGTACAGAAGGAATTAATAATTCACGGCCGCCATATTATGTCATCATTATGATGATTTCTAGTTATCTTTAGAAGATTGTAGCTTCGGTTTTGCAATTCTCATGAGAAGCTAAGGAAAATTTAAAAGTTTAACTGGCTTTTCATTTCTAACTGCACTACTTTTACCTTTACATCTCCCAAACCCCCATTCCCTATAAGGAAAAGATGGCTTCTTTTTCCTAACCCTGCTCCTACCCTAGCAAGATCTGAACCCACAATGCAGATCCTTCATTTTGTGGGAAGTTACCCATCTCCTAGAATAATGAAATATTTTGAGAAATGTTTTTAAAAAAGGTAAGATAAAATATTTCCCCTGAAAGAGAAATAAAAATCTTAAATGAGACAGAGACTCAGGGCCCCAGCTCCCTCCCCCACCAGCAGATATTTTGTGCTCATTAAAGACTGGGCCAGCCCATCTACAAAACAAAAGACTTTTAGCTCCAGGGTGAAGGGATTAAGACATGACCCTCCAGGAGAGAAGTGGTACTCAGTAGGTTCTGACCAGTTCTGGAGAACTGGTAGCAGAAATTTTGAATAGTTCGGAATAGTGGCAAATACGACCCCTGATTTGAGATTTTACAGTATCCTTCCCCTACCACGCCCACAGAACCAATAGTAAAAAAAAAAAAAATTGAATCCCACCACTGCTCCAGAACATAATAGGATTAACCCACTAGCAGCAGAGCTCACTGCATTGCACGATCTCTTAAGGACATTGCATCAGCTGAACTTCAACCAAGCTTGGTTCAGACAAACTCATAAGCAAATACCCTCACCCAAAAATTCAACAAAGGTAGGATTAGTCCTCAGCTGCAAAAGGAATTGCCCAAAACCCCTTCATTGCATCATCTCAGTTGCACCCCACCCCAGTAGTTCAAACTTCAACCAAACTTAGCTCAGACAAACTCCTAGGATTTGTAGCTGGCACCATGGGAGTCTGACGACAGCCAATAGAATACATGTTCTTGCACAGGAACAGGAAGCTCAAGTTCAAAGCCCAAGAGAAGGCATAAATGCCCCTCACTCTCAACACCATGTGTTCAGCTGCACCAGAGAACCATGTGCTTGGTGGTTTTGCTTCGCCATTAAACCATATCTCCAGCCAGCCTACATGTTTCCATTGTATTTCTCCCAGCTTGGAACTGAACCAGATGGATGTTTCTTCCAACAGTTTCATAAGCCCTATTATGTCTCTGTCATGTCTGGATTATTCCTGCCAACACTGTTCCGTCCGGAAAAACGTGAAGTACACCGGGTTCCAACAGCAAAAGTCTTTATTTCAATAGTTATCGCAAATGGAACGGTTTGGCTCAAGCCGCGGCAGCCTTTATATACAGCTTGCCTGCCGGCTTGTAGCCAATGACATTTATTTAACTTTGCCGCCTTTTGGCGGTTCTTCTGGATTGGTCCCTAGTGAACCAATCCCATGCCGGCTTTTCTGGCCAATCATATTTGAGAGATTTGGAGTAAA
>BHFT01031239.1:0-20070 GCA_004320025.1 Laticauda laticaudata | reverse complement strand
GAAGGGGAAAATTTGAATAATTGGAAGCGGATAACACGGACGCGGGGAAGGACGCAGGGCGGATGCAAAGCAGATGCGGAACAGAAGCCCAAGCGGATGGTGCATCCGCTAGGTCAGGGGGCCCTCAGAAAAGTGGACCGCGGAACGGAAACAATGGAATGCAGAGTGGATGCACAGCAAGATGAAGCGGAATGGCACAGCGGAAAGCCTAGCGGATGGCCACAGCGGAAGAGAACGGATATTCTGGAATTAATTGCGAATGCTGGGGGGGATGCATTGTGCAAGCCCGGTTATAAAGGGAAAGCAGCTCGCACGTGGGCCAGCATTTGAGGAAAGACGCTGCTGCCTGGATACCTCGAGTTCTTTTGCCTGCATGTCTTGCTTCCAGCCATTCTGCAGCCTTGCTTGCCAGCCTGCCTCCCAGCCTCTGGCAGCCTCCCTGGCAGCCTGCCTTCAGCCTGCCTTCAAGCCTCCTGCCAGCCTCCTGGGCAGCGCTGCCTTCCAGCTTGCTGGCAGCCTGCCTTCCAGCCTCCCCTGCAGCCAGTCTGTCTGCCAGCCTTGGTGCCTGCCTTCCTTGCCAGCCTTGGTTCCTGCTTCCTAAACAGGCTTCCTGCCAGCCTTCCTGCCAGCCTTCCTGCAGCCTTCCTGCCAGCCTTGGTGCCTCCAAGCTTCCTGCCAGCCAGCACCCACAACCAAATGGGGAAGAAGTGGCAAGCCTCAGCAACCTGCCGCCATCCCTGGCAGAGGGACAGGGCCACCCTCCCGCCCCTGTCCCTGACTCATCTTCCTGCCTGGGGCTTCGCCTGCTTGGGCTCGCTATTCTATTGCTGGAGCTTTCTGCTGGAGCTGCTCCTTTGGAAGTGGTGCTTCTGCTGCGTAGCTCTGGCTGAAGCTGCTCCTTGGTCCTGCTGGTCCTGCTCGTTCCTGCTCTTGCTCCTGGTCGCTGCTCGTGCTCCTGGTCCTGCTCATGCTGCTGCTGGCCTGCTCGTGCTCCTGGTGCTTTGCTGACCTTGCTGGCTGGTGGCTTACTCCTGCTGCTGGCTGATCCTGGTCTTCCTGCTGCTGCTGCTGCTGCTGCTGATTATGATCTGGTGGTGATTATGCTGCTGCTGCTGATGAATGATGCTGATTATGATGCCCTGCTGGTCAAACTTGATGCTGCTAGCTGGCTGGCTGCTGCCTGCTGTTGGTGTGGAGGAGCAGCCCTAAACAACCTGAAGACCCTCTGATGAGGGCCGCACCTGGTCCTGCCAAAGGGAAGAAGAGGTATATGGCAACACACGGGAGAGGAGGCAATACTCCTTTGAGAAGGAACACGAGGATGAGGTGCTGGAGTGGCTGAGAGAGAACGACCTAATCTCTGGCAGAAGGGACACGCCGGCTGTACAGAGACAGCCAAGCGGAAGCAGCTGCTTGGAGAGAGAGGGCGGGAGAGTCTGGGCTACACATCTGATGTGCTCAGCTCGGCTGGTGAAGCACATGCACACCTGGTATGGGAAAGCTGCACCTCAAAAAATCTGGCCAGGGCCGTGGTTAAGTGATGGACAGAGAGAACTATGTCATGGCCAAGTGAGCTTCCTGAGGGTGAGGTCTGCCACCGGGAGCACCAGGAGCCCATCTGTCTACCCTCTCTCTCCGGCAGCCTGCTGGCAAACCAAGTCCTCTTCAGCCGAGAGTCAGTCCCTGTCTCCAGACCAGGTTTCTGTGGAGCATGCCACGGCAGAAGAACCCCCGGCAGGTGTGGAAAGCGTGGTGGAGAGCGATGAGGACCTCCCTGGTGGCGGTGGGAGAAAGGAGCATCCGAGTCCAACGCTGCAAGCCGCTCCACCCACAACCTCTGGCCTCCCACAGTAAGGCAGAAGAGCCAGACGGCAGTGAGGGGCATAGCCGCACAAGGTTCCTGGTGGAGATCAGGGACACCATCGCGCACTCAGCATAGTCTCCTCTAATCAGCTGGTCGCCCATCGAATCCTCCTCCTCCGAACCGGCAAGCCCTTCCTCAATTACGTCAACCAAACGCCTCAGGAGATGGGGCGTATCCCCAGTACCAAGGTGGTGAGGAGAGGATCATCAGCGCCTGCTTAACAAACCCTCCAGACCCACAGGCACCTGCTCCCAACGCAGTCCAGGTCTTGCTCCTCTAGCACCAGGTGATATCCTCCATACCAGGCGTTCCCACAACCCTCAATCTACAGGGATACAGCTACCGGAGGTCCCAGGCAGCACAGACAGCAGCCCTTCCACATACAGGCACCAGCATCGGACCGACACCCTACGACAGCGATGCCAGCCACGTCAATGAATGCCACCGCAGCACCAGTCCTCACAATCTGCAGAGCAGACAGCCCCACTAACACCACTGCCTTGCCTCCATTCCCACAGCCAAGCCCGGCCTCGTACATCTGTCCTCAGTAACTGGGGCTGACCCCGCATGGCATGGAGGAAGGAGCTCTCAGCATCAACAGGGCTGAGGCCAGCTCTCGAGACCTTCTCAACACAACGCATTTCCGCTGTTGTCCTTCAGGGCCAGGCACTCAGTAACACCTCAGACGGCAGCACTGCAGCAGCACTCCACCTCCAGCAGCCACCTGCCACCCTAACACCTTAGACTGGGCAGCACACCCCGAGTGACCAAGAGGAGTGCCAGAGACTGGCTGCTGGATATTTGTGGCCTTTATTTGGAACTTGACTTGGGTCATGTTTATTTTACACTTGTTATAATAAAGTTTTATCTTTGTTATACAACTTTGCCTTCATTAATTTTTTCTATAAAGTCTGGGTGGAACTTTTAGAAATGGTTTAGCCTTTTGACATGCGTTTGTGGGATGGGTTAAGATAGCAGTGGGATGGAAGGGATACCCTGTGGGATGGGTAAGATAGCTGTGGGATGGGTTAAGATAGATGTGGGATGGGTTAAGATAGCTGTGGATGTGTTAAGATAGCTGTGGGATGGGTTAGGATAGCTTGTGGGATAGGCAGGGAATACTTGTGGGATGGGCAGGGATACCTGTGGGAAGGGTTTAAGAAATAGCTGTGGGATGGGAATAGCTGTGGGATGGGAAGGGAACCTGTGGGATGGGTTAAGATTAGCTTGTGGGAATGGGAAAGGGATACCTATGGGATGGGTAATAGTTGTGGGATAGATAAACGCTCCAGTGCAAAGCATAGTGGGACTGGATGGTCCACCCTACCAATTGCCACCCTATGGCCCTTCATTATCATTACAAGTAAGCATTTGATCCACACATTTTGAACAACAAACACAGACTATTTTATTTAAACACGCATGTTTCATTGTAGGCCAACCAAACATACATGGCCCAAATCTCATCCGCGTGTGATGAGACAGGCTGAATGAAGCATCCTTTAAGCATCTACCATCCTGTCTGCCAACTCCACTGCTTCCACTGGGGTTGCCCCTTCTGAGAGCGGATAACAACGGATGTAACATTTTTCTCTTCCGTTGTGTCCTTTTTGCATCCGTTGGGCTGTGTGACACGGCCTTTAGTTTTTTTTCAAATTCTGCCAGATATGAAGCAAGTGTGCATTTGAAAAAACTACATGCAAAATGATTACAATTTTTGTACCAATGTTAAAAATGTGAAATAGTACATAAAAGGGATAGTGCAAACTTGTGTTGGAATAAAATTCAAGACTTATAAAATGGAATCAGACTGAATATTATGAATATATAACTTGAATCCATAAATATAAATGAATAATTTGAATTTCAGGAAACCATTATCATGGTTGCATTATTGTATTAATATTGTCTTTTCAGGTGTGGGTAGTAGAGCATGGTTTTGCTGAATATATAGGTGCTCCAATGCACACATAATATACTCAAGCACACACACACACACACACAATTTTTATAAACAAATACATGACCTAAATCTCATGAGATCTTGCAAAAATAGCCTACCCAACATTTAACCATTTTCATTTTTTTCCAAACTTCTCCCTTTGGGGAAGTTTTAGACCTCAGTGGGTCTAGTACTGTTTGGTTTGCTTGCCAATCCCCTTCTTATTTCATTAGAATATTTATTAAGTTTTCACTAACCTGAAATTTCCAGGTGGTTTGGAATTCTAGGAAATGAAGGGTAGAAATTATACTTTGAATTACCAGCAGGTGATAGTCATGGGCATAATATTTTCTTTTGTGTTACAAGCTATCAGAGGTGGTATTTAGCAGATTCTGACCAGTTCTGCAGAACTGGTAGCAGAAATTGTGAGGAGTTTGGAGAACTGGCAAATACTACCTCTGACTGGAGATTTTACAGTATCCTTCCCCTGGCACACCCACCAAGCCACACCCATAGAACTGGTATTAAAAAAAATTTGAATCCCACCACTGCATGCTATGGTTATACAACATAATGCCTTCCAATTTTTTTTATCTACAACATGGGTGTCCAACCTGTGGCATCACACTGCCATCATGTAATGTATCGTGATGTTTTTTCCCTTCGCAGAGCTGGGGTTGGCCCACAGGCCACCAGTTTGACACCCCTGATCTACAATATGCATAATATCTTGCCATTGCACAGGCTAACTACAGATAAAAGCAAATGAAATGCAAACCCTCTAAAAGGTTCCATATTTCCTGTGGTACATTAGGAACCAATTTGGTATAATGAATAGAGTATCAGGTTAGAAACTGGGAGACTGAGTTCTAACCTTTCCTTAAGCAGAATAACAGAATAATAGTTGGAAGGAATCTTGGAAGTTTTCTAATCCAAACCACTTATACCTTA
Organism: Laticauda laticaudata; assembly: GCA_004320025.1. Classification (NCBI taxonomy): domain Eukaryota; kingdom Metazoa; phylum Chordata; class Lepidosauria; order Squamata; family Elapidae; genus Laticauda; species Laticauda laticaudata. The sequence goes on along the minus strand of BHFT01031239.1, from coordinate 15,313 downwards.
TACCATTCCAGACAAGTGGCTGTCCAGTCTTAAAAGCCTCCAGCAATGGAGCACTCACAACTGCTGAAGGAAAGCTATTCCACTGGTTAATTGTTCTCACTCTTCGAAAATTTCTCCATAGTTCAAGGTTGCTTCTCTTCTTTATTAGCTTCCTTCCATTGTTTCTTGCCTTCTGGTACTTTGGATCATAGGTTGACACCCTATTCTTTGTGGCAACCCCTCAAATATTGGGACAACCCTGTCAGGTCACCCCCTAGTCCTTCTTTTCACTAGAGAATACATATCTAATTTTTACAACTGTTCTTCATGTGTTTTAGCTGCCAGTCCTCTAATCATCTTTGTTACTTTTTTCTGCATTCTTTCCAGAGTCTCAACATCTTTTTTATAATATTGTGATCAAAACTGGATGCAGTATTCTCAGTATGGTCTTATTAAGGCTTTATATAGCAGTACTAGTACTTCATGTCATCTTGCTTCTATCCCTGTTAATGCATTTAGGATTGCATTAGCTTTTAGGTGAGTGACCTTGGGTCAGTCATACTCTCTTGCACCTAGGAAGCAAACAATTACAAACCATTTCCAAAAATCTTGCCAAGAAAACTGAAGGGACTTCTCCAGGCAGTTGCCAGAACTGGGACTGACTCAATGGCACAAAAATAAATAAATCATACATCTGCATAAAAATGCAGCTCTGTCTTCTTTTAGAGAAAGTAGACAGAACCATATTAGAGAAAGATACATAAATCCAAGAAGCATTGAACCAACTGGATCATATATCTTCATCCATGACATAGACGGGTCTGGACTTTTTATACTCACTCGCACAATATATGGCTAGATCACAGGCCTAGGCATGTTGCAAGTGGACAGGAACTCACATTATAGTGCAACATTGGTGAAAGATTGCAATTAGTTGAATGGGATAGGAGAATAGCTTAATCCTCTCCCCTAGTGTCAGGATTCCTATCCAGTAGCTGCTTTTAATTGTTTATAAAAAGGTCCAAGAAATCAGATGTTACACATGGTTTACCCTGCCTTTAGAACATAAATTGGATCTGAGAAGGAGGAGAATTTCATGAACCTGGGGTAGATTTAAAAGCATTCTAAAGTTCAATAGATCTTTCAGGTTTATAGGAATACATTTTTGTTGTTTTCTTAATCTCTTTATTTCTTAGCTTCCTTTATAAGGAAGTTCCATTGATTTCAGCAAGATTTATTTATGAATAAAATATGCCAAAGATGGTATCTGTAATTTTCAGTCTTTGACACATTTATTCTGGATCTGTGTCACTGATCTCTCTGCAAAAGATAATTTCATCAATCTGTGCATGCAATAGATGCTACAGGAGAGTGAGCTACCTCCATGAATAAAAATATACTTGCTGGTTCCTGCCAAGGAGTTGTTTAGTCCATCTCTGCTCAGTTTTTTTAGATTTCCACTTTTAACGTTCATTTCAGCCCAGTTCAACATATGACTGTACACCACCTCTCAATAATTTTTGATCATAATATGCACATTATTCTGCTCCATCTTTTTCCCAGTTCTGTTACACAGATCTTTCTTTAATGTTGTTGTTTTGATAGAAAAAACGAATCTTGTGCAAATCTTTTATATGCACTTTGGCTTAAAAAAAGCTGTGCTGATGCAGTGGTTAGAATGTGATATTGCTGACTGCCAACAGTTTGATCCTGAGCAGCTCAAGGTTGACTCTCTTCCATCCTTCCAAACTCAGTAAAATGAGGACCCAAATTGTTTGGGAGCAATATGCTGACTCTATAAACTGCTTAGAGAAGGCTGTAAAGCACTGTGAAGTGGTATATAAATCTAAGTGCTATTGCTATGTTCAACAAATGTCTAGTGTTTAAAATGGTATTACTAAGGACATACCAATTTTAGATTCACATACATTTTGCCAATGTTGACAAATCAAGGTAGAAGTTGTAGGAGGACAGCCATGCAGACTATGGAGGCAGAAAATCGGAAGTTGATGACTAACCCATTTTATTAAAAAGACATACGATTTTAAGAGCTGCAGGTCCCATCAACAGATGCATGTCCTTTTGAGCTCTTGATACTCTGAATCAGCTTTCTTTTAAACTGAGTAAATATGAATTTGTATTGAAATGCAGACCCAACAAGTTCCTTCACCCTCTCCATTATGGAGAAATATGCACTTTCTCTGGATACTGCTTCAAGATGAGAAATAGCCATTGGTTATTTTTACCTGCTCCTTGGTAAATGTTCCTATTGGAAGCTTATGCTCCAGGTTTATCACAGCTGAATTTAAAGTATATCACAATGAACAGCTTGACTATAAACAGAGTTGCACATCCTTAGGCTTCAATGTATTATATCTGAATGCAGCCTGTAAAGCCTTCCTCAATTTCTCATATTTGACAGCATCACCCCATGCTATTCAGAATCCAGGGGCAACTTTTAGTCCAAAATAAATTCTGCATCTATGCCTCAAATAGTAAGACCTCCCCCCCATGACTGCATTGTCTGAAGTAAGCCTGATAAAAGGCAAGAGTTTCCTAGTAAAGCAACATAAGCAAGAGGAGGGCCGGATATAATAATAATAATAATAATAATAATAATAATAATAATAATAATAATAATAATAATAATAATAATAATAATAATATGATAAATAAAAACTCTATCTTATAATATCCCCCATCCATATCAAGATGTTGGAAGTGAGTACCATTTGATCACTGCTATGGGAGGGAAGAGAAAGCTTGGCAATCTTACTTTACCAACCCACTTCTGACAGTTTGTTACAGAGAAAGCTGTCACATCTAATTCTGTTTGTGTAGTCCCTTCATTTACATGAAAGAAGATAATGAAAATGAAAAAAAAAACAGGAGGAAAACAAGTTCAAATTACAAGGAGAGGCCAGCCAATTTGTTATTCATTAAATGCTAATGAACTCAGCCCTCCCCCTATGTTTTATTTAACACATTCTGCTTCAGCACACAAAAGTCTTGTCACCCTGTTATAAGCCTATGCACAAAAGCAAATGTGTGGCCGCAACTCCTGAAGCATATTAGCAAAGACAACAGACATGAATAGCTAAAACATGTATGCAGGTGCAGTTCAGAGAGTTCGGTGAAGACAAGGATCCAGTTGCTTTGAAACACAATGACTGATTAGGTAAAAACACTTGGTAAGAATATCAGTAAGAGGAATCTTGAATCTTCTGGGAACTGTATTAGGAGCCATCAGGAATAGATGTTTGCATGGAGAGACTGTGAATTCAGCTCTGTTTTGGATCATGTAACATTCCTGTGCTAGACTTTGCTTAGAATCAGGCAAGAGGTAGCAAGGCTACTGGCACCCTCCTCAGTGTTATGATGGAGTAGAGATATTAGATATATCAAGTGCTGTGCACCACTCTCCACATAGATGGCTGCTGATAGATCCTCCACTGAACTCTTTAACTTTCTTCCAGAGCTTCTTTCATCATTAGGGAATGCAGTTACTCGGGGAGGACAGCAACCAACAAAAGTTAGCTTAATTTCCTGTACAGATATACAAGAATGTGGGTCTGGTTACATAAATATTAAATTCAAGAATGATTTCCATATATATTACACATTATGCAGCAAAACAAATGCAGTCACCGAGAGTATATAACTAGACAACCTGCAACCTGTTGGGCCATCTAAACAAAGAAAGAGAATGACCATAGATGGCCCCCGCAAAAAAACAGTAGGAGTGGGAATGACTTCTGACTTCCTGCTGACTTCCTCACTGAGTTTTCTTATAGGAAGCTGACTGGCAATATCAGAAATCCTCCTTCCTTCCTTCCTTCCTTCCTTCCTTCCTTCCTTCCTTCCTTCCTTCCTTCCTTCCTTCCTTCCTTCCTTCCTTCCTTCCTTCCTTCCTTCCTTCCTTCTTTCCTCCCTCCCTCCCTGTTATTCTGTCATTATCTTTCTTCCCTCTTGCCAATTCTTTTTCATGGCATTCACAGCTACTCTACCACATACTGGTCTGCAGTACATTTCTTGACTACTTCTTCCTTACTGTTGATGGTTGATCCTAAAAATCATTTAATATTTTTATTATGATTTCTAATGCTAGTTACTGAACTACCATCATTAGCTTGTATTTTTTATATTTTATCTTACTCCCATATTTTTATTCCCTGCCGTTTTTACTAAAACATGCAGATAGCTTTGCATTTTCAGATGTTGGGGTGATGTCATCAGCATAACACTGGTTATTCATATTTCTTCCTCCAATTATAAAAACAGCCTCATTTTTCCAATCCAGTTTCCCTAAACCAAATATTTTGAATAAATAAAGAGAAAACATATAGCCTTATCTCACTCCTTTGCCAACCTGGAGCCAGTCTCTTTCATCACATTCTGTCTGTACTGTGGCTTCCTGATTTATAAAATAATTTCTCAGGAGGACAATGATTCTCATTTTTCTGATCACAGTCCACAGTTTGACATGATCAATACAATCAAGGACTTTTCTATAATCAATGAAGCATATACTGACTTCTTTTTGGCATTCTTAGAATTATAATAATTAGAATGTAATAGAGCTGGAAGGAACCTTGGAGGTCTTCTATTTAGTTCACCCCTTGCCCAAGCAGGAGAACTTATACTATTTTAGATAAGTCTCTTCTTAAAAACCTCCTGTGATAGAGCATCCACGATTTCTGAAGGCAAGCTGTGTCAACTCATAAAACATTTTGTGTACACGTTTTATAACAGAAAGAAAGGGGGGGGGGGGTTTCAAAGAGCAGATGGCAGAGAAGAATCAAAAGTACATTCCATTCATATTTTCTTCAAACACTGATTAGATGACTGAAGCTTCTGCTGCGCAAAAAATCTAATTGGAGAGCATGATTGATGACTCTTGACTATGGACATTTTTCATTGGATGATAAACACAGAGGTGTGGGGGGAAAAGCTGGATCAAGGGTGACAGTGAATTACGTATCTCAGAGTTGGCTACACCCAGGTAAATGCCAGATGTAGAATATTACCTTCAAATAAATCTTCAGTTTTGGGAGTGTGGCTTGAGGCTCATGATTTAATTGGAGTAACTGCCGGAATCCTGACAAGCTGTTCCATTGGTTAATTGTCCTCAATGTTAGGAAGTTTTTCCTTAATTTCAGGTTGCTTCCATGTTTGATTAGTTTCAAACCATTATTTCTTGACCTTCCCTTTGAAGTTTTGTAGAAGAATTTAACCCCCTTTTCTTTGTAGCAACCCCTCAATATTGGAATGCTGCTTTTCTCTACATTAAAATTCATTTTGTTGGATAGAGCCCATTGTTCAAATTTATCAAGATCTTTTTGAATCCTGAGCTTGTCTTCAGGGGTGTTCACTATTCCTGACAGTTTAATGTCAACTACAAATTTGATGAGTTCCTCTTCTATTCCCTCATCTAAGTCATTTAATATGGATTTCTAAATTATCCAACATAATCATAAACACTGTGTTATGTTCTTCAGCTTTTTCTAAAGCCAGCTTGAACATCTAACATCTCTTTCTCCATGTAGGTTTCTAATCTACACTAAATAATTCTTCACATTATTTTGTTAGCATGTGAGATTAAGCATACTGTATGATAATTTTCCTACTGTGTTAAGTCTCCTTTTTTAGTATTGGAATGTAGATGGATAACTTCTAATTGATTGGTCACTGTGTCATTCTTCAGATTTGCTTGTGAAACTTGGTTAGAACCTTTATGGTTTCTTCTTCTCTTGCTTTCCATTTTTCAATGGGTATTCCATCAGCTCCTATGGCTTTTTGACCTAGTAGTGACTGGAGTGCTGATCTAACTTCATCTCCTAGTACTAGAGGTTCTTATAAATATGGAATATCTTCTAATGTATTTTAGATGTTGATATCTCTACTGTATAGAACTTCAGTACATTCCTTCCATCCTCCTTTGAACTTCTTAGCATTGGTTTCTTTCTGTCAATTAGCATCTTTTAGCATATCAATTTGAGGTTGGAATTCCTTCTGAGTTCAGAAAAGTTTCAAAATATGTTTGCCCTTTTTTCCCATGTCTGTTTCCATCTTCTATGGCTTTACAGATGTTATAATACTGCTTCTTGTCTTTTTGCTTTCTAAAACTTTGTTAATTTTTGTCAGTTTTCCTGGGTAATCAGATAGGTAACATGACTAGATGAACTAAATCTATTTTATTGTAAGGTTACTGTTCTATATTAGCATACTTGTAATACCGCTTCCTGATTGGTCCACAAATACCACACTGTGATTGGTTCTTCAAGCTATGGTGACTGGTCCACAATTGCCGCCCTGTGATTGGTCTGCCTGAGCGGTGGGAGATTCAAGGAGCTGTCATTGGCCGTGAGCCACGAGCAGTCGCTATAAAAGAGGCTGCCGTGGTTCCGCAGTCAGACTGATTCCAGGAACCAAATAAAGAGCTGAAAGTCAGACTGGTCTCACGTCTCTCTTTCCCTGTGACACAAACAGTTACATTAACAGAATATTGCAAGTCTGAAAGTACAAACTTCCTGTCTCCATTTTTAACTGCTTGATACTTTAGAGCGAGTCCTTTCTAAAAAAATTTCTCTGACCGTTAAGCCATTTGGGGCTCTAGCCTGTCTTTGTCTTATTGTTTCCAAGGCAACATATCTTCCTCTCTTTCCCCAAGGTTATCCACACATTCCATTACGATCTCTGAGATTTTTGTCTTTCTTGGCTTTAGCTTCTATTCTCTAGTGGGCAATTTCCATGGTTTGTTCTGAGATCAGTTTGATTTCTTCTGCATTTTCTGGCACTGTTATTTCACATTTATCCTTAATAGCATTTATTTATTTATTCATTCATTCATTTATTTATTTAATTTGTTTGTTTATTTTTTTTCAGTTTCTCTAGTTCTTTGACAATGAGGCACAAGGCTTCAGAATTAGTCCTGATGTTCTCCTTGAAAGTTAAGGCTAGAGTATATGTTCACGGTCATATCATGATTGATTTCTTCTGCTTTAAACTTATATTGAAACTTGGACATCAGCAGTTCATTGCAAGTTCTTTGATGGGCATAATTAACCCCTTTTACTGCCTTTTGGTAATAATATAGTATCTCTCTATGTCCACCTGTCATCTCTCTCTCTCACTCACTCGTCTGTCTGTCTGTCTGTCTGTCTGTCTATCTATCTGTCTGTTCTACCTGTCACACAATCAGGCAATTAAAAATTCTAAATTCAGGAGGATATGCAAAGAAGGAAAGGTCTGAAGCTTCCATATCCTTCGGTAGAATTATTTCTATGAACCTGTTGTCATCCCAGTTCAAGAATTGTGGTATGTACCTATTATACATACCATATTCAATGGATTTCTACAGCAGCAAAATGTTTATAGCCCCCTTTTGGGTTAGAAAGAGAACTACCCTGAATTGCATTGTTGAAGTCAATTTCATTTCTGGCCTGCTGAATCATAATTTGTTGCTGTGCTGCATGGCCCATTCCTGTTTAAAGGTAATGGACATAATCACATTTCTAGCTAGCAATAATACAGCAACACTTTCCTGTTTTCAAATACAGGTATGTCATTCATGCCAGCAGGCTCTCATTTACTCCAGTGAAAAGCCACAAAATGAAATGCTACTTCAAAAATGGAAAATGTTCCCCCCCTCCTTCTTGTTATCATTTAATAGCAGAGTATTTTAGAATGATGCTCCCAGGTGCACAAGATGATGATGGCTGTCATCCTCATCATCAAATTAAATCATTATAAATCAAATTCTGATTTTCATCCTTCACCATGGTAAGAAAAAGGGAATCAAAGCAGAATTACGAGAGTCATTAAAGATTCAGAACAAGAATCATTGAAGGCGGAACAAAGAAAAATATCTATTCTGTTTTTTCATTATTTGAAAGAGTTGTTAAAAGAGTTGGATCAATTGTCCCTCAAGGATTGGGAACATTGATTTCAACCTGCAGATATTGCAAAGGAATATTTAGAATACAAATCTGAAAAACTAAATGTGCATGAAAGTAATAATTCTCTAATTAGCATTTGTAAAGATTTAGAATATTCCATCCTTAATAATTGTTTGTTTAAGTCTGAATTTTAATCATACAGTGATGTGGTAATTTTCAGATTTTTCTCTGTTCATGGAGTTCTTGTTGTTCATAAATATAAATGGTGCTATTATCTGCACATCAACCACAAAAATTCAGCGGATGTCCACAATAAAAATTCACATATAGATAAATAAGAATGCTGCTTCTTCTTCCACATCCCCAAGTAAAAAATATTTTTCTTTTTATCTATTACTTTATAGGCAGTCTAGGAACATGCCTGTAAAAAAACCTCCTAAATACATTGAAAATTGATGACCAATCTTTACTAAATTCTGTGAATGCCAATTATTACTTCTTTTTATTTCAATAACATTTCTGCAAAGGCGATTTCCTCTCCATGTTTCCATAGGGCTTTTTCAAAAGTTGCTTTAATTACAGAGGTGTAAACAAAGAAGGAATATGGATTTTATAAGTCAACATGTATTTTCAGTTCAGGCGCTATCTATGGCACAGGGTTATAGTAAAGATGCAAAGAGTACTACTGTCTACATTGCATTGAATTTCTGCAGGAAAAGTAGCATGAAGATATAACAACACTTAAATATGTTTTTTATATCTGCTTTATCCAAGTTGGTAAAGAATAACTTGTGATGCTTTGTTTAGAGGCACTTTTAATTAGAGTCTCCCCACATACATGTATAGACATTTAACTTAAAGTGACATATGAAATAGACCTCTCTTTGAATCAGTGCAAAGCTCCATGCTTTTAAAATTTTGGCAACTCTTTAAGTTAAAATATTGGCAAAACTGGGGAACTTTGGGGCCATACTAGTAAAATGAGAGCCAGAGACTGAATTTCACATATACAGTACCTATTTTTGACATATAACATTTATATAGGTAGATTATTTTGTTTAGCAAATGATAAAATAGCCTTCTCCATCATATGTAAGCCTCTATCAACAGGCTTGGCAGTTGCCTATCCAATATCAAATCTGTTGTCAAATACCTCATTTCTCACTTTTTATTCCGATCTTGAAGAAGTATAGGCAGGGGTGGGATTCAAATTTTTAAACAAACAGTTCTGTCGGTATGGCTTAATTTGTGCATGTGATTTGGTGGTCATATGACTGGATGGATGTGGCTTGCTGGCTGAGGGTGACTTGGTGGTCACATGACCGGCTGGGTGTGGCTTGGTGCGTTCTAGATGCCGGCCACACAGGTCCACCCCACTGAGCCCACTGCAAAGAAGGGACTTGCCCAAGCAAATTTGAGTGGAGGGGTGCATCAGGCAATGGGGTGGACCTCCATGGCCGGCTCCTAGAACGCAGTGGTGGTGCTGTGTTGGAGAAACAGAGCAAAGCTGGAGGTTGGTAATTTTTGCTGCAAGAAGCTTACAGCCGCCAATCTCTGGCTTTGCTTCACTTCTCCAATGCACCAATGCTACCTCGTTCTAGTCATTGGTCATGCAGGCTCACCCCATTGCCTGCTACACCATTCCTGCTTGGGCAAGTCACTCCAGTGCAGCGGGCTCAATGGGATGGAACTACATGGCCAGTGCCTAGAACATAGACATGGCGGCATGTTAGAGACATGGAGCAAAGCCGGAGGTCAGTAATTTTTGCTGCAAGAAGCCTACAGCCACTGCATCTTTTTGCCACTTATTTGCTGGCCAGAACAAAGCCGGGAGTGATGGCTGGAGGATTCTCCTGCCAGCAAAGAGGTGGCAGTTGGAGGCTTCTTGGTGGGGAGATGGGGACACAGTGGGACTCGGCTGGGAGTCAGAAGGCAGCTCTTGTGCCTTGCCTGTCCCTTTTTGGTCATTCCCTTCACATTGAAATACCTTAAAGGGAGAGGCTGGGGCAGCTGCCTCCTGAGCAGCAGTGGAGTGAAATGAAGGGAGGCAGAAAAATTCACATTGGGTTTTCTCCTCCTTCTTGTGCATACACAGAGTGTGTACAATGCATCTCACAGTCCCACAGGGATCGCCCATGTGTCATCTCCTTGCAGAAGGTCCGGGTCTTACGCATACACATGTGAGGTCCCAGGACCTTCTGCTAGGAGACGGCGCATGGGCTACCGACTCGGTTCTGGCTGGCGAAGAAGCAGCATCTGGGACTCGCTGCCCTGTTCTTTGCACTGGGGTGCACCGCATTGCCTGCTGTGCCAGAGTGGAGATAGTTGCCCAGGCAAGCCCCTCCAGCACAGCAAGCAATGGGGTGCATGTGCATGGCCGAGATAAGGAGGGGTGAAGTGGGGTCAGGTGGGGTGGGCAGGGGAAGTATGCAGTCAGTGATTGTCGTGCATGCACGATAAGGACTGACTGGGCAGGGAGTGGAGAAGTAGGTGGAGAGGGGTGGGGCCAGCCAGGGGCCTGATTTATCAGTTCTCCAAACTACCAGGAATCATAACAACTGGTAGAATCCCACCCCTGAGTATCGGTAGATGTTTTATTTCACCAGTAATCCAGAATTAGGTTGGGAACCATTCAGTTGGCAAAGAGAACTTATTTGATATGTCATTCTATGACTGTCAAGGAAGGAAAAAGGAATGGAGTCCCTGCAGATTTTACTCCACTCGTTGTTACCACCTATAGGGGGGTGGCACTCATCTCTATTTCAAGGCTGTTGAGACAATGCTATCTGAAGATGTTTCCATGATCATGTCACCAGCATGATGTCACAGAGCAGTGTTTCCACCTCACCAAAGTGGTATCTATTTGTCTACTTGCATTTGCATGCTTTCAAAATGCTAGGTGGCCTGCAACTAGGCAAAGATAGACACTCACCCCATTGCACGACACTCAAACCTGAGTTGTTGTGCTATGGCACCACCTAATACTGTCAAGAGGTACATGAAAAATGAATCCTGAATAATTTTGCTAGTACTACAATAACACGTATGGCTTCAACCCAAAAGTTCTTTGTTTGTTATCAGTCTGGAGAGTTCAGTGAGGAAAATGACCAGAAAGTATTGGTTGGCCCACAGTGACTATATCCATTGAGACTCGGTTGAGACATCAGTTTGCTTTAGTATTATAATAGCATCCTTAAGTGACAAATCTTTAATTTTGAGCATAGAAGAAGTACTGATATTCTGTTCTTCCAAGAAATAAGAGTTCTGTTGTTTGGTGTCAGCATTTAACTGACTTATACACTGGTTTGTCCCATCAGGCTAATCAAGATAAATGACCCTATATTTAATTGTCTTTCCCTGGGAGATTCTTCACTCTTGACAGATATTGGGAGCAAAGATGCAAACCAAAACTCACTTGTGTTTATCAAACCAAACCCTTCATTCAATTTAAAGCCTTGGATTTATATCTAAAAGGTCCTTTGAAAGTGTAACTAATAATACAACATGTAACTTTAGTTCCCTTGTGTTTTCATAGAATTCTTCAAAGAATATATTGCTTTTATCAATATTGTAAGTAACAAAACTGGGCTACATTCAGCACAATCAACTTTTCTTAACAGCTTTTATATATTTGAGCCCTTGAAGGAGTTTTAACCAAATAATTTAGCAAGTGGTCAGTTTTTGGTATTCTCTACTATGCATTCAGATTTCTTAATACTGTTTACATCATGATTTCATTCTTAAGCACATGTCACACTGAACCAACGTCTGCAAAGAGGATGTAAAACGGACAAAAAAGCTTGCCATCCATTGGAAAACGCGATGTACTCACTGCCTCCGTTTGGCTCCTCTCTATCCGTCCAGCATCCATTTATGGACGTTTCATCTGGTCCAAAAGTTTTGGCTGCCCAAAACTTTTGTGCAGAAAATGTATCCAGTTCGTCCATTCTGCATCCGCTGACGCATCCGCTAGGCATCCGTAACACATCCGTTACGCATCGCGCTATATCCGCGAGGCATCCGCTACACATCCGCGCAACTCCATCTGCCCGGACGGGCAGGGAGAAGTGGAATGGACGCAGACAAGATGCAGAACGGATGCCTAGCGGATGCAACACCGGAAACAAAGCAATTTAAAACAGAAAAAACGTTCGCAGAGGGGACCTATCTCGGATATTAAGATGTCTAGAGGATGCCTAGAGAGATGCGCAGAGGATGCCGAGTGGAAAACCTATATTTCCTATAAAAAAGGGGAGCAACTCATCTGCATCTCATTTCAGGAAGAGCAGCCAGCGGTGCAGACCTCTGGCAGCCTTCATCTGACTCTTCCTCTTTCCACAGCATCCAGTCATGTCCACGTGGATTGTAACAAAGTCCTTTCGGCACCACCATCGTTCTGCAACAGTGCGAAGCCATCTGCAGGCTCTGTGAATTCTACTGCGAGAAGAAAAAGGGCAGCCAAAAAAGTCTGGGTCCGAAGATGTTCACAGAAGCAGAGGACGGACTGTACAAAGCTGACTGGTGGAGCTCGAGAACGAAGATCACTGGCGTTCCAGAGAGAAATTGCATGAGGATGAGCCCATAACACAGTCATGTTTGACGAGAAATTGTGCGAGCATCTGAACCCAGGTTGACCAAAAGCAGAGCACCACGTTCCAGCTTATGCCATGGAACCTGGGCTGCAAAGGTGGCACTCGCACTACATGCCCCGGGACCAGGTCGAGCGGGACCACAGTCCAGCTTACAGGGAACCGAGTGTCAAGGTACGGCTGGAGGGTGGCGCCAGTGCAATCACCGAGGAAAAAATTGGGGTCAGAGGAGCGAAGTCCAAGCCATGGCCATTACGAGAAGAGAGAACTCATACAAGGAGGAGCTCCTCCAGCACCCCTCCCTGAAGAAGGATGGAAGAAAGTTGCAGAGCAGTGGTATCAGAAGTGGAACTTTCCCCCACACGCGTTGGAGCCATAGATGGCAAGCATATGGCCTGCAAACTCCACCCAACTTAGGCTCCATTTATTTCAACTTAGACAAGGGCTTCTTCAGCATCATCCTCTTCGCCATGGTCGAGTGCTTGACTACAAGTTCATGTACATTTGATGCTTCAGGCAATGGCTCATCTTCAGATGCCTATCAGGGTACAATGCCAGTGTTCCTCAAGGAGGGGCGTGGAATGCAACCTCATCATGGGCTTCCCAGATCCAGAACCTGCTGCCCAACAACACGCAAGTGTGCCCTACTTCTCATGTCATGGGGGATGACGCCGTTCTCCCTCACAACCTACATCATGAAGCCACTACACTCCAGATGCCTCACCCGTTGAAGAGAGGATCTTCACACTACAGGCTGTCCAGGGCAAGGCGGGTCGTGGTGGAACACCTTTGGGCTCATCTGGCCAACAGGTTCCAGGTACTTCTCACCACCATGCAGCATAGCCCAGAGACCGTGGGAGGATCATGGACTACCTGCTGCATCCTGCACAATCTCATGCACACCCGCTACCCGGTCTCGTGCAGAACAGGCTTGTGGACATCAGCAAGGCAATGGGGACATGGAGCCTGGGGAATGGGAGGCAAGGGCGAAACCTGATAGACACTGTGGATTGTGCAAGTGGCCCCAACAGAGCCGCACGTTGAAGGGAAGAAAGCAGGGCGCAACCTCCGCTGAGACAATGGTGCAACTCCCCACGCTGGTTACAGGATGGCAGTTGCGCAGGAGGATGGTAGATGCTGAATGGATCTTTCCGTCAGCCTGTTTCATCACACGGATGAGATTGGGCCATGTATGTTGGGTGGGCCTACAATGGAGCAGCGCGTTTAATAAAGAGTTGTGTTTATGTTGACATATGTGGATGATTATTACATTATTTTGATAAATAAAGGGCCATAAGTGTGGGCACCTGAGGGTGGAGAGGCAGGACGAGACGCACTAGATGCTTACGCTGGAGGTTTGATCTATCCCACAGCTATTACCCATCCCAAAGGTATCCCTACTCATTCCTCAGTAGATCCCTGCCCATCCACACTGCTATCTTAACCCATCCCAAAAGCATGCAAAGGCTTAATTCATTTTCTAAAAGTTTCCACCAAGACTTTATTAAAAAAGGAAATGAAGCAAGTGTGTGAATCATAAATAGACTTTATTAACAACAAGCTTTAAAACAAAAAAAGAGTCTCTGGCACTCTTCTTGGTCTCTCAGCTCTCAGGGGTGAAGGGTGCAGGTGCTGTGGAGGTGGCTGGTGCTGGAGTGCTTGTATCACAGCTCCTCCAGAGAGCCCCAGCCCCAGAAGAGCGAGCCCGTGCTGCAGAAGCCCCAGGAGAACAGAGTGAGGCCAGGGGGTGGGATGGTAGCCCTGTCCCCTCTTGCCAGCGCTTGCCAGAGATGGCTGAGGCTTTTCTGTGCTTCCGCATGGTTGTGGGGTTGACTGGCTGGCAGGGGAGGCTGGCAGGACCAAGCTGGCAGAGGAGGCTGGCACAAAGGCTGGCAGGAAAGGCTTGCAGGGAGGCAGGCACCAAGGCTGGCAGGCAGGCTGGCAGGAAGGCTGGCAGGCAAGACAGGCAGGTAGGCAGGTAGGCAGGCAGGCACCAAGGTGAGGCAGGAAGGCTGGCACCGAGGCAGGGCACCAAGGCTGGCAGGGAGACTACGGCCACCAAGGCTGGCAGGCAGACATGAACCCAGGCTGGCAGGCAACTGGCTGGCAGCAAGCTGTGCAGGCAGGCTGGCACCAAGGCTGGCAGGGAGGCTGGCAGCAAGGCTGGCAGGCAGACATGCAGGCAGGGCAGGCAAGGCAGCCAATCCGTCCGGCAGCAGGTCTTTCCTCTGAATGCGACCTGCTTCCGAGCTGCTTCTGTTATATCCGCGGGCTGATGCAATGCATCCTCCCCGCATGCACAATTAATGCCAGCATCCATTAGGCTTCCACTGTGCATCTGCTTGTGCATCTGCTGTGCATCCGCTTCATCGCCAGCATCCGCTCTGCATCCGCTCTGCATCCGCTCTTTCCGTTCCACGTCCGCTTTGCTGCGGTCCCCCGGAAGCCTAGCGGACGTGCCATCTGCTACCCATCGCACTTCCATTCCGCTGGGCTTCCGTTCCGCATCTGCTCTGCATCCGCCCTGCATCCTCCCCGCGTCCGTGTTATCCGCTCCGGTTATGCAAATTTTTGCTCATCCGCTGTGTCCTTTTTGCATTTGTTGGGCAGTGTGACATGGGCTTTACATAGCAGTTGTTTAATAGTAATGGATCTTGTTCTTTTACTTGCTATATTGGCTTGTTATGGATCTGGTTATCATCATTAGATAGAAGTGGTTCCATTGGGTGCTCTTGAGCATTTGGCACACTTACCCCATAATGGAAACAAACTTAAACCCATGTCACACTGCACCAACGGATGGAAAGAGGATGTAAAATGGAGAGAAACACTTGCCATCCGTTGGTT
>BHFT01031238.1:0-62708 GCA_004320025.1 Laticauda laticaudata | reverse complement strand
CCAGTGGGACTGGGCCTTTAGGGGAATACAAAGATAGGCTAATATAACATTGTTAATGTTATGCTTGTTCCAGCATATTCCAGTAACTAAGAATTCTACTGGAAGTCCACCCTTCCAGCTTCTTCCAAACTGAGATTCTCTGGATATTTAAATCAGCACCACTATCTTGGCTGAAGGCTAGTTTAAAAAATGAATGTGTTCTTCACGGCTTATTTGGGCAGAGCTGTGGGAGGAGAGGAAACACTGATTTGAATTTCAGAATGGGTTCCTAAGTCTCATCCCAAAGGAATGGAGAAACTGTCTTGTCAGATCATCCAGCGGTTTATTCGTCTGATCTACCATTCTCTCTCTGAGGGCAGCCAGCATTTTAACTCCCTTATGGAATAACAGCATGATCTGTTCCTGATTTCTTAGCACCTCCATCATCTAGAATTGGAAACCTTGCTGGCATTTACTCCTTTTTTATCCAACCCTGATGAGCAGGATGGAAACCTGATTTTCCTTTTCTCAGCCTTTTATATTATGATTATACTATGAGCACAAACAGTTTTTTAAAAAGGAAAATTATAAGGAGGTTTAGCTCTAGTTCTTAGAGAGAGGGATGGACAAAAAACCTCCAAGCCTCCTTTTCTGAGGATGGCTAATCTCCATCATGCCACCTGGAGTCACCTTGTAGGGGAATTAGTGGCATAGAAGCTTAATAAATAAAAATATATATCATGTCCTGTTTCTGAGTTTTTTCCAAACTCGTTGTCACTAAGAATGTGCTGAAAATTCTGTAAAACCATATAACATGATTTTAACTTGTGTTTTATTAGGGATACCTAATGCATTCTTTTCAACAAACTTTTCAGAATGGCTTAAATAGTTAAGAAGTAGCTTTCAAACTTATGCAAGGGGTTGATAGGGGAGGCAACTATCCCACTTTCAGTTTTACTAATTTAATCTGATTTCATATTATTTATTATCATTGTTTATTATTAGACTCTATTGCCTAGAGTCAATTAAAACTGAGCAATACCATAAATTGTACAAATAACTAATTTTTCAGTTCATAGGGAGCAATATATTTGTAAGGACAAACAAAAACAGTATAAAAGTAGTGCTGATTTTCAAGTTAGAAATATATAAACATAGAAAACTGATGGCAGAAAAAGACCTAGTGGTCCTTTTAGGTTTTTTTTTAAATTTATGTATTTATTATTTGTAATTATTTTTTATTTTTAAAGTTTTGTTGATTGATGGCCATGTGTTTATCCCAAGCATGTTTAAACTCAGTTACTGATGACTGACCCACTACTTCCACTGGAAGTTGGCTCCAAGCTTCCACTATTCTTTCTCTGAACTTCTTCAGAAGTGTTATCTGATAGGGTGCTGTAGAAAAGAGGGCATGGAAAAGAAGCAAAAAAATTTTAGAGAGATTTTCATTTATGAGATCTGCATTTCAAAGTGAGGGCTCACAATAATTGTAGACTGAATGCATTAGCTGATGATAAATGTTTTTAGCTTTATCCAGGGACCAAAAAGAAAAAAAAAAGGCCAATGTTGTTCACTCATGTCTGAAAAATAAACATAGAATAGAAATAGCTTCAGAGACTAAGAGTTTGAAATAAGTATAATCTAGAATTCTAGGTTTGAAATAAGGTATATCCTCTACATCTTTCTTTTCTACCTTTCAAATAGGGACTTGGAATTCTTAACATCTCCCTCCCCTGCAAAATATGAAAAAAAATCTTATTGCCATAAAACAGTGTTCAGTGATTTGCTGCTGATTTGTACCAGTGTAATAGAATAGTGCTCATAAGGCTGTGCAATTGGCCAATGAACTATTCTGTCTTATGTGAGGAATATTGAATCTGAGAAGAGCCATTTCTTAGGAGCATCTTATTACAGACATAAACCTTAAAAAGGAAGCCTTCATGTAAGATGATGGTACAGAATTAGATATCTTCAGCGTATACATAAGCACCTTGTTTTATAGATTTGTTTGCAAGAGTGCACAGAATATGATTGATTAACTATGAGAATACATGAACACCTGGTAATTTTGTGTCTGTCTCTTAGTCTATGGAGAGAGAGAGGGAGGGACCCTCCCTCCCTCTCTCTCTCTCTCTTTCTCTCTCTTTCTCTCTCTCTCTCTCAGAGAGGGAGGGAGGGAGTATATGCAAGCATGGGATATGGTTCCTGGTTTCTCCCATAATCCTACTGTGTCCTGGCTGTAATTCATGAGGAAACTTTGTTTTATTTTTCATGTACCTATAATTAGATACAATACAAAATAACACAGTATTGAAAACTCAAAAATTAATTCAATAACTCACATTCTTATACAATTGAAAATACTAATGAAAATCCGGAGCCTTGGCAACGTGAACAGTCCATGACATTAAAAACACTGATTAAAATCTATCTTGAAATAATACTACATTTCTGCATAAAATTGGCACTCAAATAAGCTTTTCAAAGCTCCATAAACAAGACATGTTTTAATGCTTTCTTAAATTTCGATAGATCAAGCTCCAGAAGACTGGTCTTAGTTGGAAAAAGCTTTCAGAAATAAGAGGGCTATTTTAGTATAATCAATACTGGTTGGTTTTAGTTAGATGATCCAGGTCAAGCTCAGAGATGTGAGCTGATTTAAAGCCTGATGAGTTAACTAGATTGATAAGTCAGTTTCTTTAACCCTTTCAGTGCCTGAAACTCTTGAAATGGAAATGGAACTTTCCAAATTTCATTGAAAATAAATAATATACATTTCTTAGTTGACTCTTAGGAATTTCTGTTCCAAACCTCTCTGTGCCCGTTGGTCTTCTCCATGAGCTTTATCACTGATGGTTAAATAAGGATAAAGATGACAATGGGAAAAATTTTTTAAGTCAAGTGAGCTTCACTTGTAGGACTTGTTCCTCCAAATTAATTCTCCTGGAATTTTTGCTATTATTGAGATTTCAGTCTTTATTGTGCAAAGCGTTCTTGAGATATGCTTTTGGGTTGCTAATTGTCTCATGTTACATGAATAGGATGAAAAATATGAAAAAAAAAAAAATGAGTTATCGTACAGTCGATTCTGCCATCCATTTTGTCGCAGGTCACAATATAATGCAAATGTAAATAATTTCCAGTGACTCTTTGTTCTCTCTAGAACAAAGAGGGCACTGCTGAATGAAGAGCAATTTGTATTCCCCACGCAGTTCACCTCTGCAATAGCCCTTTCCCATTCCCTAGGGGCTGCTTACCAGGGTATTTTTTCCTTTTGGAGGTGTCAACAAAGCATGACACCCCAGTTGGATGCCCGCTCTCTCCCACCTAAGGCTGTGATGTTCAGAAGAGCTAAGTTTCCTTGTCCTGAAAGAGTTTATTCTTCCAATCTATTCAGAAGAACATTTTGGCTATTTGCATTTTGAAATCACTGACATGCTCAAGCATGCATTCTGCATGTTGCTGGAAATGTCTCGTTGCATCATGTGACTTCTGTTATTTAGCTGATGTTGGACCTTCTCCAACAAATATGGATTATGTTAAAGTTGTCTGTGAGTTGATGAGGATATGTTAATAACTCCCCGATGGGCATCTCTGTGCTCTCTAGCAGGGAGAGGCAAGCAGTGTACAGCAGGAGTAAGTGTTTGGCAGGTCCATCATTCCGTCATTAAAGGCCACATTATTACTTCCAACTCTGCTCGCATGACAATTGCTTGCCTAAACTCACTTCTCCCTATAATAATGAACACAAAAGAGATTGCACTTAGACTGCTGCATGCTTTTCTCGGGATGAACATTTATGATTGCAAATGATAAGATCTAGGGATTAAAAAACAACAACTCCTGAAAGGATAATTCTGCAACACAAATACTGCTCAAATGATCAGAGCAGATGATGAGTAAAAACCGCTCCAAGGAAATCGGACACATTACTGCCAAATCCATAAAACACATGAATCTACTCCTAGGGGTTCAGTTTTGTTTAGCATCATTATTTTATTGAATATATAGAATCTGAATTGATGTGAGCCACCAGGCAAGGAAGACAGTCTACAATGACATTAATAGCATTTATTTTTATGATTAATTTAAATGATTTCATAACTCAACTAACTTTCAGGAACCCTAGGTGGTATATGTAGCATTCTGTTCTCCACAACAACCTTTTGAAATAATCTAAGATGGTGCAAACTCAAAAGTTTCCATAGCTGAAGGAACTGAACTTCCTGAGTCCTTACAACTATAATGCATCGCTCTGGTTCTCACAAAAGTGGCTTGTTTGCCATTGACACACTTCAGGCTGATTTTTGACTTCCTAACCCAGCCTAGAGTCTTGGAGTTTCCTGTTGTCTTGCATCCTTATGCAACTTTGACTTTACTTCATTTCTATGTGGAAATAACATTGGAATATGGAAAAGTATAAATGTAAATTGTAAGGACAAAATGCAAACATGATGTCTTTCAATATTGATCTCTCAAAACCTGAAGAACCCCAATTAAAAGTTCAGAATGAATTTCCATGTTGCTCTATAATCCACTCACTCAAAAGTTCAAAGTCATGTTGGCAAAAGAAAGACTGATAGGGGAAAAGCAAGGGAGGATAAGCCTTTCTTCTGCACAGTAGTGGATTTTTAAGCTGTGCAGATGCAGATAGATAAACTCAACAAGATGTCCATAACAAAGTACATTTATTGGTTCATCAGGTATCCTCATAACTCACATTTGTGAGGAAGTTCTTCTTTAATGACCAATCCTTTGTATATCTGCCTTGTAGTAAAAGATGGTTATATCCTAACCCATCTCATAGCAATAGAAAGCAGCTGCCATGAGTTAGGGAGTTCAGGGAAAAGTGAGCAAAAACTCCCCCAATCCATGGAGGGTTAAATTAGTGACCAATCGGGATTACAGATGTGGCCACATGACATGAACTACATTTCCCAGGATACCTTTAACTACATTTACCATGATGCATTCCCTTAAGGGGACAGCTCATAATTCCTAAGTAACTATCCAATTCCCATAGACTGGCTGGGACAGCACTGTCTTGTGAGAAAAAGCACAAATTTAGTCCTATCTGAGAGCAGGTGTTGATTTCATTACAAAATGAGAGAGGCAAGTGACTAAAGAATGCATATCCACCACACAACATCTTATCAATAGGAAGAACCAGCTATAGAGGCTGTTGAGAAGATAGGAGGGCAATCCAGTTAGATTCCACCATCGGTGAGAAATTTCTCTTCCATGATGGAATATGAAATCTGACCGATCACATATCATGCACAATAGATTCTGTCTCAGATTATAAATAAAGGCAAAACCAGTGAGCAGACTTTCCCCTTCCACTCCTCTTTTCAATGAAGCTTTAAAAACCTGATCACCTGGGTTCTATAATTATTTATTAGTGCTCAATTGGTCCCCTCTAAATTATCCATTGAATTTTGACTTCTTGTCATTTTGAGGAAGAAAGGTGTTAGATTGGTGGCACCAAGTAATTGTAGATTAATTTTTTTAACAGTTAACAATGTTTATTAACATAACTGGTTACCCACGGCTGCCACAAGTTGCCAAATTCGCGCATGGTGGTGGGCAACAACTGACACCTTCTGACAGCCTCTTTTATATTGCAGCTGTCAGACCGGCCACCAATCAAACAATGATTTAAACTCCCCCCTGAACTGTGGACCAAGAAAAGAACTACGATGGTACATACAAAAGGTGAGAAAACTGAAGAAGAAACCTAAAGGACAAAATTGTAACTCACCCATTTTTGTCCTTTCTTCCTAAAATTGGATGCAACCTATAAGAGTCATCTCTTTTGTGTCATAATGACACCCCACGCAGTTTGCCGTTTGTAACCTCTTGTCCTGCCGTGGACTTCTGTGAATATCACTTAGTAACTTTTAATAGAAATCATAACTATAGAGCTAGTTGGAAACAAAGTAAATGAAAGGAAAAGAACAATAAAGAGATGAGGAGGTATCCTAAAACAAAGAGAAAAGTAATGTTGAGGATGTTGCTCTATTGAGAATCAGCAAATTTCCTTGATGGATCCCTTTCAGATTTTTCCATTTATGATCTCTCTGGGTCTCTACTCCCCTGCCTGCTCCATTTACATACTTCATGTTCCTTCTTTCTTAAAAAAAAAAAAAAGCAAATAATTTATATTTAATTTGATTCTTGGTGACTTCTTGGGAATAGTATGAAAAATAAAATATAATTGTTTTAGAGCTATTTATAACAAATTCTTGTTCTCTAGATTTTGGGAGCAGAACATTTACAAAATTATTGGGGAACTGGACATAAATTCCCTGGTATGAGAGTCGAGTGAGGAAGAAATCAGCTTCTTGTACTCAGGCTAGTTTCCTTTTTGGAAAATCTCCTGAAAATTTCACAAATTGAGGGTAGATAACATATTGCGTTCATACCTGCTGGCCACAGATATCTTTGTTAAAATATTGATCTTTGTTAAAAACATTTATATTGCAATTCTCAGAGGGATCACAGAACAAAACGGAGTCAATAACAAAGTTTCCAAGAGAAATTTGAAACTTTTGCAGCAATATTCTCATTCAGTGAGGAAAAAAAATATCCCATGATTTTCTAAGCTCTTAAAATATCTTTCTGGTGTTTTAATACTATGCCTCTTAATGCTGTATAAAATCCTTGTTTCCTACAGGTTTATTGTGCTGGTATATTAGATTTCCTGCTGTCTGAGCAGGAAGATTATGGAAGCTTACATCTAAGTATACTTCAGGGAGACATTTTGCTTTTCTCAATAAATAGTCTTCTAAAACACAATAGGAGAACTCTGAATGTTTCTGTGGCCTTATACATCTCTTTCACTTTATTGTGCTGAGTGTGTAGGGGACAGGATGGCAAAGCTGGAGGAAAAGGTTTAAGACTTCTTATAAGGCAACTGGAGCCTAGTTAGTTATTTATCTTTTTATCATTAGAAAATTTATGGCATCTCTCACACACAGGAGTCCTTCAGCCATAGTAAAATGAATCTTTGTACAGATCATCCCACAATCATTTAAATCAAGGTGTGGTGATTAGACAGTAGGAATTTCAATATCCTACAGCTATGGACTTATCCAGGATCTGTTATCTTTATAAAATCCAATACTTTATTTTTCATTGTTTAAAAGTCGGCTTAGGATACCGGCATAGTATTATTTACAGGCAGTCCATCACTACAGTTCATTTAGTAACCATTCAAACTTACAATGGCACTGAAAAAAGTGACTTGTGGCAATTTTTAACACATATGACCATTGTAGCATCCCCACGGTTATGTGATCAAAACTCAGAGGCTTGTCAACATATTTATGACAGTTGCAGGATTCTGTGATCCCTTTTTGCAATCTTCTGACAAGCAAAGTCAAAGGGGAAGCCAGATTCACTGAACAACTGCAGTGATTCACTGAACAAATGTGGCAAGAAAGGTCGTAAAATGGGGCAAAACTCGCTTAACAACAGAAACCCTTAGCCACAGAAATTTTGGGTTCAATTGTGGTCGAGGACTATCTGTATTTATGTACCATCTTATGTTCAACAACTCAAAGAGGCCCATTATGTTTCTTCACGACAACACTGTGAGGAAGGCTGGACTGAGAGAGACTTGACTGGCCAAGAGTCTTCCAGGCCGCATTGTGGGTGGGTGAAATAGAACCTGGGCCACCTTATTCCAAGCCCCCCCTTTGCTTTGGTCCCACCCTGCCTCTTTGACGATCAGCTGCATCTAAAATGTAAATATTGCATTGTATTGCTAGAGGTCTGCTCTCCAATAACAGGCACAGCCTCTCCTGCTAGAATTCAAAGGAAATAGAAGCGGGTAGATTCACGTAACTTGGAATAAAAGTGTTGGGCTTCCTGTTCTGGGAGAAAGCTGCAGTGGGTTGTCGATTTGTTATCAAAACACCATTCCTTGTTTAAGTTATTTAAATGTGCGGTCTCTGCAGAGCTTGTGAAGCAAAAGCAAGCCTGACAAGAGGGCCCCACCCCCTTTCTCTTTCCCCAGAAGCCACTTACTCACATCCACTTGTGAACAAGCCATTTTGTTGTTTTTCTGGAAAATGCTAGCCTAAGCAAGCACTCCATCCCTTGTAATGAAAGATGATCATCTCCAAAGGGCTAAAATTCCATCTGATTGCCAGCCCTTGCGAATCACTCCTGGCTTCTGATGGAACATGACGTAGAGGTAATCTGCAATTTGCTAGGGACATTGTTAGCATGCTTTGCCTCCAGGGTAGGATTCCAGGCAGGCCTCCAGCAGATGCGTGCTGAGAAATACAGGCACATTAGACATACAGGAAGCCCCTGCTATTACCCTGGTGGATCTAGTGCCCAATCCCCCAGCGACCCCAAGGAGGTATTAGGTCAGTTGTGTTACATTAAGTGGCAAGTGATAAATTCAAGATGACAATTCCAAAACAGCCATGTTTCTTCTAGTAATTAATTCCAGTGGTGCCTGCGGCCATGGCGGGCTTTCTTGCCGCTAGTACTGAGCGGCTAATGAGAAAACATTACAGCAAGGATTAAAGACCTGTACAATCTAGCAGGTTTATCTCACAATTTATTAACCCTGGCTGAGAGGGATAAATGAAATCTATCAAGCAGATGCAGGTTTAGCATGCATAGATGAATTTGTGGCATTGTTTCCTTTCCCCACCTCACTCCCTCACCCCCTTGCGGGAAGGCAGGCAGCTACTCTGAATTTTTTTTATTCTGGCCATTGACAAAACCAGAAGGAAATGTATTAAAAAAGATATGTGTGTTTTGGAGGTTTTTGC
This sequence comes from Laticauda laticaudata, assembly GCA_004320025.1. Lineage (NCBI taxonomy): Eukaryota > Metazoa > Chordata > Lepidosauria > Squamata > Elapidae > Laticauda > Laticauda laticaudata. The sequence continues at coordinate 53,937 of BHFT01031238.1, read as the reverse complement.
TCCTGGAGCTCATATTCGTATCCATGAATTCTCCAATGACAAATCAGAAAGTTTTTTATTGTTTATTCTTGTTGTCATGGTCATCCTTTCGCTTTTTTTTTCAATCTGCACACACTCAGAGACACTGTGTCTCTAACTTAAGCATGTCAAATAACGTGTATACATTTTAACTACTTCTAGCCCATCCTAATTTATGCCACACATATATACCTCTCAAGAAATCTTGAATAATCTGAAGATCAACCATCCCTGTTTCTGCATTTGTCTACATTCAGATGCAATAGCATTCTTAAGTGATCTTTAAGGATTAATTGAAGGGATGAATAAGTCTGTAATTTTTGCTAATTTTTGACAAGTGGGATTGTGAATATACTATGCATCTTGAGTGATGTCGTCTACCTTCAGTCATGCTACTTAAGTATCATGTTTATTGGTACACACTTAATAAGTCTTCCACTTTTCTCCAGACTCCAATATTCTGCACATTTCACATTAGAGAATAAATTGGGCGAGTGGCTATCCGGCCCATGAAATTGTCTGTGATCCCATTGGTTCCTTCTTCACAATATTTTTTCTTCCTTTTCCATGGTGTCTCTTTCACCCAACTCCTCTGTTGAAGAGGTCAGTTGGAAATGTGTTTGTTGAGATCTCGTCTTCAAAGCTTAAGAGACCAATTTCATCCCTTGATACCTGCACCATTGTACTTCCACTCACTCACTTGGAAATGTGACATGATTTGCTTTCTTTCTATCAGCCCCAGGTACAATTAGAAAGTAAAGTATTCTTCTAGTAAAAGAAAATATTTGTGGTTCAGGGTTGAACTGTGTAGTTCTTATTGCTCTCTGAGCTTGGTTGTTTGCTTGCAGACATTTCATCACCCAGCTAGATAACTTTACCAGTGTAAGTGAGTGTTGGGTTTGTTGCTGATTTATATACAGTGACTTGCCTTGTCAGTTTGATGAGCATGCGGTTTATTCCTTGGTGATCCCTTGGTCAGAGTATTATTTTTTGTCTCACAAAATATAACCAAGCTCAGGGAGCACCAAAAACTCTCCACCAAGCAAAAAGTGACTGCCTTTGGGAATGATGCTACTGTTCAAAATTGATATTGAGGTTGGATAAACCGCTACATAGTTATGGATGTAGATAATATCAAATTATTCAGTATTGTGAAAATCAGAGCAAAGACAGCTTCAAATGCTACTTTACCCAACTGTTTAAAGAAACATAGAGAAATAATAAAATTCAATTCCTTACCTTCATTCCCAACATATAGCTGATCTATATGATTAATCTTAATTTATTGAATTTGTTGTATGCAATAATAATAATAATAATAATAGGAAGATTTCTGCTTGGGAAGATTCTTGGAGCTACACCTACATTAGAGGCTTCTCTAGCTGAACTTTAGATCAGTACATCCTTCTTAAGGATTTTAACCACCTTGAAGCACGGTTGCAACCATATTTTTTAATTAAAAAAATGAATCTCCACTCCTAAATCACAAGCTCCATATTGGTCAGAATAAAGTTTTCCAATTTGAAATGTTAAGGTGATAAATTACATCTGTAGACCACTCCCAAACTAAATGATAATCTCCTTATATATTGAGTGCTTTATTGCTTAATTGACAAACAAAAAACTTTTTTTACTATAAAATACTTGCCAGTGGTGTCTCTTACTTGATTTATTGTGGATCTAAAACAAAGATGAGAGAAAATAATCTTTTTTCCCATTGAGGGAAAGCAGTCTGTTGGACAGACAGCAGATACAGGAAAATCTTGACTTAAATTTAGTCTGTATCCAAAAATACAAGAAACCCAATACTTTAATAGGCTTTTTTTTCATGATAGATAAACATTTAGAATGACTGAATGTCTATAGGTAAAATATCTGTCGATTAGAAAGTGAGGATTTCTATGAGCGTATAATCCAAAAGGTAAATTGAATAGAAAATTATTCCATTTTCAAAACAAGAAAGAGATGGAAGTTTATTGTCCTGCCCAAATCAGATTAACTTTTCTAGTACTTTTCATCACATTTATTTAAAATGATATACACTATAATATGAATGACGCACACTAGAATGTAGAATTTAGAATGATTTACACTACTTTGACTTAGAAATGTGAAATATAAATCAATAAACACATATAAATAGACACACAATCACCTGAATTCTTTCATTATATTATTTCATTATACACATTGGACCAATATCAGATCCAACAATTTGCCCAAAAGAATGAGTTGAGGCAGGTGATGAACCAATGTTTTGTATATGGCATGAATTTATTAAATGGCAGCTGCTACATAATTTCCTACAACTGTTTTATTTCACTCTCTAAGGACCCTTGTCAAATAAACATGGTAGTATTTTGGAGAGGTTTAAGACCATTCTTCAAAAACATATGGTTTTACCAAGTGGGATCTTGAAAGGGTATAATGCTAAACTCTAATTTATATAAAGGAAGGGCATTATTTGTAATGTCATGTATTATGGAAAGTTTAATGCTACAGGATTGAATGAATGCTCTTTTGATCTTTACAAGATTTATTAATAATACTTTTAGTAATATTTAGATTCTTATTTGATTCTATATTGAAATAATATTTTGATAGTGTTTCTTATGAAAACCCAATTATTTGCACTGAACAGGTACATTAACACCTTTCCAACACAATTTGAAAGTAAGCCTGAGAAATATTTTTTGTGTTTTGGATTATCTAGTGTGTCATATATTTCTGAATGTCCAAATGGGCTTTGCCAAAGCGAACTGTTCTCTATTTTGTCACCCTCCAAGAAATATCAAGGAGGTGGTGAGAGGACGGAGCTGGTGTCGCGACAATACGGCATGCAATCTTGGAGGTCTGAGATCACTGCTGATATCTTTGCTCCTGGACGGTCCTATCGGATCTAAACCGTCCCAAAGACACAGTGAAAGCGAAGAGCACATCCTGTTGATCCCAGGGATACCACAAAGTCTCTGGTAGATCCAGGAGAAGCTCTTCTTGCCAGCGGCAAAGAGGCAGCCCTAAAAGCTGCTGAAGTTGGGACAGCTCCGAAACAGAAGAGAACAGAAAGAGAGAGGGTGCCGGTTTGGTGAGAACTTTTTCTTTATTCTAAGATCTGAAAGGACACCCTAAGGAAAAGAAAGAATCTGTTAAAAATTTTTGATCAAAACAAGAAGTATTAAGGGCGATTTTAAACAGGAAGTCAAAGTAATGTTTTTTTCATTGTCTGGATTTTCTATACATGATTCTTTATATTTGAAACTGGCGGGTTTTTTTTTCCATCTTTTTTTTCCCTCCTTGATTTTGCATATTTTTAGGGTAGGTCCCTTTTAGTTATTTTTTTTTAAAATACTTTTTGTTTTTTTAAATTAATCCTTATTATATTTATATTATATGATTATTTATATTTATATATTGAGAAAAGGAGGGGGAAGTGAAAGCAAAAAGAAATTTTTGTAACCACTGCAACTAGAGGCTGGAAAATAATCTATATTTCTCTGTGACAGACAAAGCTGAGAAAGAAAGAACTGAGATTCTTTCTTCAAGGACATTGCTAATTGATAAGATAGAGGGAAAGAGCATGGGAGAGGATTTTTACAGGCTGCTCTCTGGGTTTCTATCAACAGCTAGAGTCTGGTGTGAAGTTTATTAGGTAAGAAAAAAATGATAGGTTTCCTGGAGAAGGTGTTTTTAACAAGACTTGAATAATAAACAAAGTGCAATGTGTTTCTCTTTATTTTTCTAAGCTGTGCACCTCCTCAACAGTTTACTTGTTGAAATAAGCTATTTTGGACTTTTAGGTTTCTTTGGAACTTATCTTTGCTTTTTGGCTTTTTTTTTTGCCTGCCTTTGGAATTAAATTTTTACGTTTGCTTTTTATTTTTAAAATAAAAGTTTAATATATAATTGATTCCCTTCTTTCTTTTTTTAAGGGAGTAGCTTTTTTTCTTTTCTCTTTCTGCCATCTTTGGTATTTTGTTTTTCATCTACTTCATACTGCTTTTTTATTTTTTATCTTCCTGGCCTTTTTTTTTCTTTTTCTCTATACTAGTTTTTATATTTGAGACCTCTTAATTGGATAAGGTGTTGAAGAGCTGAAGAATTTTTACTTTTTTTTTTAGCTTTTTTTATCCTCACTTTTCTGTCTTTTTTAGGACTTTACAAACTTTTTTTCTTTTGTGTTGTTGTTATGGTTTTTTTCACTTCATTTTTGAATCTCACAATGTTATCAAACAATCAATTTGATTAAGGTATTACAGAACCTGAGAAACTCTTTTTATCTTTTTTTTTATCTTATTATATTTGGGCTTCTTGTTTCCTTCTTTTTTTATTTGGAATGCAATTGGTTACTTCACAATTGGATTAAGGGTCTAGAAAAACCTGTGAAAATTGTTGATTGTTTGAAATAGTAGAAATTAACACGTCTCTGGTTCTTCAACTTCTACTTCCTCCTCTCCAACATCTGGAGGACATACAAGTTCATACAGACAAGTTAAGGCAAGAGATAAGAACAAAAAAAGAAAAAAGTGACCTGCAGATGATTATTGCAAGGAATTTCAAAAATTCAAAACAAGATCAGAGAATGTGAAAAGGGAATAGAGAACATTGAACAAAGGACAGAGGACATTGAACAAAGAACCAGGGAAAACTGATAAAAAGTGTGGAGACATCCAACAAATGATGATAAGTATGATGAAGAGACTACTAAAAATTAAGAAGGTAAACAAAAGAGATACTAAAGAATTGAGACAATGATAAACAGATTAACTGTGGTTGAAAAAAAGATAAAAGTGGTATGTTTGAGATGGGAGATGGTAGATCAGAATTTTATCTTAGATTCAAAATATAGAAGAGAAGAAAAAGGACACAAATCTTCAGCGAGATAATTGATAGAAATTATTGGCTTGGAAAGTTTGGGAAATAACTTGAAGAGAAGATGATGGATGGAATAGAATGAGGCTAATTGAGTCTTCACAAGATACCAATGAGAAATGCGCCTACCAAAAGAAGTTTCACATCAGATTCTATGAAAGGAAAGCATTAAAATGCCAAATATTGCAAGTGGTCAAGAGAGAAAAATATGAAATATTAAAGATAAGGAATTGTGGTTTTGAGTGAGAGAGATGAGAGGAAATACTGATTTGATCAAATTGCTTCTTTAAAAAAAGGTGGAATTATAGAATGGCTGATTCCAGAAGGTTTAATGTTCCATGGCAAGAACAGAGATACAAAATTGATTCAACTGAGAAAGCTGAATCATTTTATACAGAATTTTTCAGAAGGAAGAGGAAGGAGGCAGAAAAAGAAATTTCACTAATTGATATTCCAAGGAGACTGCCAAAATGATGATGAAAAAGAGGAAGGTTGGCAGTAGGTGAAAGGAGGAAGCAAAGGAACAACGTGGAACCAAATCACACGGAGCTGCCAAACCTAATATTAAAATATAAACATGGGAAAGAAAAAATTGATACAATTAATATAAATGGGACTTAATTCAGCCATAAAAGAAGAAAACTTACATTAAATTAAGAGAAATTAAAATTTTGATATAATCTGCCTAGTAAGAAGATAATATTAAAAAGCAATATGAATCAATTGTTGTGTGAATGCATAAGAGCACCAAAACTAGGAAAATTATTTACTCCTTAAAATGCAAAGAAGAAGAGGAGTGGTTTTATATATTAAAGGAACATTCAGTTGAAATTGATTTATTATTGATGACGATTGGAAGATAGCTAATGTGTGAAATAATGGATTAATAACTAGTAAAACACTCCTGATTGCAATTTTATGCCCTTGAATGACAAACTAAGAAGTAAATTTATAAAAAATTGAGACATATGGAAATAATTGAACTGGACTATACTAATATAGTTATGATGGGAGACTCTTTAATTGAATTGTGGACACAAACACTGGACTATACAGCAAAAAAACCAATAAATCAAAACAGAAAGACTCTCTCCTAAATCTTTTTTAAAATGGTAGAATTCAAAAATAAAAGAAAAAAATACAATGGAAAAAGAGAAAGAAATGCCAAAACTAAACAATACACTTTCTACTACAATGAAATTAATGCAGGGGGCACTTTATTTCATGATCAATAAAGAATGTCAAAAGAATGTTAACTAATATGTCAAGAAATAAATATTGAAACAAGTACTGGGGCAGATCCAATCCCAATGACAATTAAATGGAAAGGACAAAGAAGAAGATCTAGATGGACATAAATATACTATTTTAAAGGAAAAAAGACTATATAAGTCCCATGTCACAACTGAACCAACGGACTGCCAAAGAAGGGATTGAAAAATGGGAAAAAACCCAAAAAAACGCCTTGCCCCCCCACCGTTCGAAGAAACGCATGTGTACTCACTGCCTCCGTTGCTTCCTCCTCTATCCAATCTAGCATCCGTTTAATGGACGTTTCATTCTGCTCCAAAAGTTTTGGGCTGCTATAAACTTTTGCGCGGAAAATGTATCCAGTCGTTTCATTCTGCATCCACTACGCATCGCGCTACGCATCCGTTTACGCATCTGCTAGAGTCCGCTAGGTCATCCGCTGTGCATTCCGTGCAAACTCCATCCGCCCGACGCGCAGGAGCGAAAGCCGAAACGACATGGAACATGAGAACGATGCCTAGCAAGCACAGGAAAAACGTTTAAACAGAAAAAAACGTTCGTCGGAGGGGAACCTATCTGCGGATATTAAGGATTGTTGCAGGATGCTTTGAGGATCCCTGAGGATGGCCTAGAGTCAAATAGGACAACTATACTGCCTATAAAAAGGGGAGTAACTCGTCTGCATGTCACTTTCAGGAACAGGCAAGCCCAGTGGTGCGGAACCTCTGCAGCCTTCATCTGGACTTCCTCTTCCAAAACAGCATTCCAGTCATGTCTACCGTGGATTGCAACAAAGTCCTTTCGCAGCCAACCATCGTTCTGCAACAGTGCGAAGCCATCTGCAGGCTCTGTGAACTCTACTGCTGAGGAACAAAAGGAAGCCACCCAAAAAGAGGACTTGGATCGAAGATGGTTCGCAAAGAAGAGCAGAGACGGACTGTACAAACAAGCTTGATTGGTGGAGCTCAGGAGCGAAGACATTCGGGCCATTCCGAACTTCATGAGGATGCCTCCAGCCATGTTTGACGAAGTTGTGCAGTGGCTGACACTCCAGGTTGACCCAAGGGCAAACACCAGCTTTCCGCCCAGCTGGAACCTTGGGTCAAGGGGCACTCACTCTGCGCCACCTGGCCTTCAGGGACCACCTACAGGAGCATGCAGTACGGCTGGAGGGTGCCATCCAACACCATTCACATTGTGGTCAGAGAAGTGCGATGCAGGCCATCATCGAAGAAATACAAGGAGGAGCTCTTCCAGTACCCCTCCACTTGAAGAAAGGATGGAAGAAAGTTGCAGAGCAGTTGGTATCAAAGTTGGAACTTACCACACACCGTTGGAGCCATAGATGGGGAAAGCACGTGCGCCTGCAAAGCTCCAACCAACTCAGGCTCCACTTTATTTCTAACTCCAAGGGCTTCTTCAGCATCATCCTCTTCGCCATGGTCGATGCTGACACAAGTTCATGTACATCAGATGCTTCGAGGGCAACGGCTCATCTTCGGATGCCCAGGTAACAACGCCAGTCACCTCAACGAGGAGCTGGGAAGGCAAACCTCATCCTGGCTTCCCAATCCAGAACCCTGCCCAACGACACACAAGATGTGCCCTACTCAATCGTGTGGATGACGCCTTCTCCCTCACAACCTACCTACATGAAAGCCTACACTTCCAGGACTCCTCACCCGTTGGAAGAAGGATTTCAACTACAGGCTGTTCCAGGCAAGCGGGGTGGTGGAAGAAGGCCTTTGGCATCCTGGCCACAAGGTTCCAGTACTTTCTCACACCATGCAGCATCGCCCAGAGACCGTGAGGAGCATCATGGGAAGCTTGCTTGATTCCTGCCACAATCTCATGCGCACCTTGCTACCCAGTCTTGCAGAACAGCGTGTGGACCTCCAAACAAGGCAATGGGGACATGGAGCCCTGGGGAATGGAGGCAAGGGTGAACCCTGATCGACACTGAGGAAGTGCAAAGGCCCCAACAGAAGCCTCACATGAAGCGAAGAGCAGCGCAACCTCCTGGAGACCGCTTGTGCCACTCCCCAGCTGGAGCAGTGGAGTGCAAGACAGATGGTAGATTGCTTAATGGATGCTTCCTTCAGCCTGTCTCATCACACGATGAGATTGGGCCATGTATGTTGGGTGGGCCTACAATGAACAGGGCGTTTAATAAAGAGTTGTGTTTGTGTTCAAATGTGTGGCATGATTATTACATTATTATTGATAATAAAGGGCCAAAGGTGTCGGCAGCTGGGGTAGGGTGGACCCATTACAGTCCCACCATGCTTGCACTTGAGAGGTTTATTCTATAAACCAACATCATAAAATGGGTCTAATGGAAAAAAGAAGAATATAGCACAAAAAAATTAGAGGTGCTAAACAGAACTATTTTAAAGCATGCAAATAAAGCCAGGTAGATGGTTAGCATATCAAATTTAGAAAGGAAGAAAGAATCAAAGGAAAATATTGCCGGCAAATAATAGATGATCAAGGCCAAGTTTACTATGGTTAGTAAAGAAGAACGGAAATCATTTGAAGGAGCTAGTATGGGAAGACTTATACACACAAGATAATATTGGATGAGGAAAGATGTCAAACAGTACTACAGAATGCCTGTTACCCCAGATATCTTAAAGAGATTGAAACACAATGCTTAGAAAGCAATATAACGATAATGAGTTAACTGAAGCACTCAAAAGCAAAATAATGGAGAAGGACACAAGGCCCAGATGGGAACCTCGGCAGAATTTTCAAAACGTTACAAGAATCGTTCAATCTTCCATTGCCTAGAAGTATGAATGAAGTTTATTTAAAGAAGAGGAATACCTAAATCATGAGCGTCAGAAGCTGATAATTACAATCTATGTTTCAAAAGAGAGGCAGGGCCGAATCCGTTACAATATCAAGAACTATAAGACCTATTTCCTAAAAATGCAGATTTATAAAATTTTTGCTTCAATATTTGGCAGAAAGACTTAAAAAATACTTAAATAATTTTATCATGCCTGATCAAAATGGATTTCTGTCAAAGAGAGAAATTAAGAGACAATATTGAGAAGAAATCTGGACAGTTTGGAATTACTTATGAGCACCGTCCTGAAAAACAAAATGACATCTGATATTTCTAGATGCACTGCAGAAGGCAATTTGGATAATGTGAGGATTCGGCGATTTCATGTTAATGTTAGTTGCTGGAACAGATTGGCTTTTTCTAGAAAATTTATTCAAGCAACAAGAAGCTATATATCATAAAGGCAGAGCAGCAAAAGGTAATAATAGAGGGATCGAACAGACAGACTCTATTGATATTCAGAAAAGGAACTAAGACAAGGGTGCCCACTATCACCTCTCTTGTTTTGTGTTAACCTTGGAAGTGGCTAAACAGAAATATTAGAGGACGAAAAGAATGTTAAAAGGGATGAAAATTAAAAAGGAAGAATTTTAAGTATTGCAAGCATTTGCAGAATTATTGGTTTTTATCTTTAAAGGCCCACTAAGAAACAGCATGCAAAATTGATAGAAAAGATAGAGACATATGGAAAAGGTGGCTGGTTTGAAAATAAATAAGATAACACAAAGATTTGACAAAGAATATGCTATCAAGACAAAAAGGAAGAACTGGCAGACTCACTTGAAAATTAGGTCATGAATAATGATCAAGTACTTGTGGGGATCTTACTGACAGCCAAGAATGCAGTAACACTAAAAGAAGAATAATTATATCAACTTAAACCAGCATATAGGCGAGAATTTGGCCGAAATGGGAAAATTACAACTGTCATACAGGGAGAATACATCAACAATCCAAGATGAATACTTACCCAGAATCTTTATATTTGTTTCAACACAATTCCAATTAGGGCTTGGAAAAAGAAACTATTTTGAAGATTTAAATAAAATTTTGTTGAAAATATCATATGGCAAGGTAAGAAAGTGTAGAGAATAACGTTTAAAAACTTTTGCAAGATGCTAGAAATAAGCAGGAAGATTTGGCTTGACTAATTGGGGAAGTTGTGTAAACTATCAAGCTACGAAATTGATGTGGTAAAGGGATTGGATAACAGAAGAAATACTAGAATGTTTGGCATTAGAAGGACATGATCTGTGTTGGGTGGCATGCTTTTTTATGGTTATAAACGGAACTAAAACACAGGGGTATTTTAGAAGACATTATAGTACGAGAGTCTCTGTGGTTAAAATTGCGAGAAGATTAAAGACAATGCTAATTGAAAAATTCCAGTCTGGCTATCGACTATTGAAGCATTTTTCTTATCCTAATAATATATAAAAAGGAAAAAACAAGTTAGATATGGTGAAATGATTGAAGGAAAAAGGGTTAACTAAATCTATACATAAAACTAGAGGAAAACAAAGGGTATAAGATGAAATTGGTTCATATGCGCAAATACATTCAAGATAATGATAAAGATCTAAAAACAGAAGGTTTCTATATAAACTTGACTGATTTAGATAAGATTTTGATAGGGACTGATGAAAAGGGTGATTAAAAAATGTAACGGTTTTATTAGAAATTAAACTAGAAGAACAAGTTAAAGAAAACTATGATTGCTTGGGGGGGAAGAATTTTAGATATGGGATTGATCTAGAGAAATGGCAAAAATTGTGGTCTCAAAATTATAAAATGACAATGTCAACATTGTATTATGGAAAGTTTAATGCTACAGGATTGAATGAATGGATTGAATGAATACTCCTTTGATCTTTACAAGATTTATTAATAATACTTTTAGTAATAGTTAGATTCTTATTTGATTCTATATTGAAATAATTTTTGATAGTGTTTCTTATGAAAACCCAATTATTTGCACTGAACAGGTACATTAACGCCTTTCCAACACAATTTGAAAGTAAGCCTGAGAAATATTTTTTGTGTTTTGGATTATCTAGTGTGCCATATATTTCTGAGGACATCCAAATGGGCTTTGCCAAAGTGAACTGTTCTCTACTTTGTCACCCTCTAAGAAATATCAAAGAGGTGGAGAGTTTTGTGGAATTTTGGTACTTTTACCAGCACTTCATAGCTTATTTTGCAGCTTGCACAAAATTTTAATCCACTCTGCTCAGAAAATGGGTGGCATTTAAGTTGGAGTCTGGTGCACAGATGTTTTGTTTCCTGATAAGACAAACTATCTCTTCCCAGGCATTCCATCAATCAGGCTTCACTTACCCTTTTACGTTTGAGTGGGTGCTCCTTGATTTTGAGGAAGACTGGCCTTTTACCAGGTGGTTGAATATTTTTTCTTCCCTATTTTTTCCTCTTGGAAGGTATCTGCTTCCTGGTGAAATAAACTTTTTTTTTTACAAGGAACTATTTATGATTACACTTGATTATCAATACTTCCACTATCTCACCTCACTTCAAACAAACTCACTTCAAACAATCTCACTTCAAACAAATCTCGCTTCAAACAAACAAGAAACATGGAGTGATATACAATTCATGGAAATTCAAAATATGCTAGAAACAAGGTAATTTGATTTAAAAGTGCTCAAAATTTGCTGTGAAGCAAGATATAAGTGATCCAGGAGGGTACTTTTTAAAATAAGTAATTGTTTCAATAAACATATTGCATTTATTAATTGTTAAGGCTTTTCCAGATATAATATATGGATGTTTTGAACATCTTTTTACCTTAGTTGGTTTTGGAATTGAAACAAGTTTAGCTTCCTTATTAGATTGGAGGATATCCCACCTAAATCTAATTGCTCTTTTTAATTGATCTTTTCCCTGTTATTTCTTGTGTATATTAAAACAAGCAAAATAATATGTATGTTGATTTAAAATTGTTTGAAGAGAAAACGACAATATCTATGTTTCAGTACGTCAGAGAGTGATAGTCATTAATTGGAAAATAAATTGCCAAATGTTTCTTTCTGAAAAATGATACAAAAATTACTTTAACTATTCCTGCCAAATATTTTCCATTAATAAAGCATAATGGTAATTATAACCAAAGTGATTTTTGTAACATTCATTATTCCTTCAGAATGCGTATTATTAATATTCTTAGCATATACATAGCTATTTTAAACTCTTTTGAAAAGTAATATAAATATATTACCTTTTCAGTACATTACATTTCAGCTAGCGCAATTAAACAGATGCAGATTTTAGTATACAACTGCCAGCATTGTTTTCTGGTCTTCTTGTCTAAAAATGACATAAAACAATTAGATACCTAATCAGATTTTGCACTGAATTCAATAAGTAGTACAATAGAAAGGCTAAACTTAATTATGCAAATAACAGTATTCTGAGGAATCATCAAAATATTTAGAAAATATTTAATAGATAATGTACAATGGTATGAGCAGTAATTTACATAATAAAACTTGTTTTTAAGTATTGATTTTTAAACAATTCATCATTCTGTTCATAAAGCAAAGTTATTCTATTTTTTGCAAGTGCTACTTTTCTGAATCAAAAGAGGTAATTGTCATGTTCTAAAAATTAACAGACTTCCTATTTCTACCTTTGATCCAGAGGTAGTATTCAACAGGTTCTGGCCAGTTCTGAAGAACTGGTAGCAGAAATTGGGAGTAGTTCGGAGAACCAGCAAATACCACCTCTGACTGGTCCTGCCCCCATCTATTCTCTGCCTCCCGAGTTCCAGCTGATCAGCTGGGTCTTCTTTTGTTGCCCTGCACAGGAGAACAGAGCTGGAAAACAGGTTAGTGGGGATGGAATGGAAATTTTACAGTATCCTTCCCCTGGAGTGGGGTTAGTTTTCTGTACTTAAACAGGGGGAAAAAAAGAAGGGAGGAGATATTCTCCTGTTTCTTCAGGATGAAGAGAGACTATTATATTGCAAGCAGGAAAAATATTGCAAAGACAAAGAAGGGGGAGAATAGGGAATCCCTTATTTGCTATTAATATCCCTAATGCCCCAAGGATAAAAAGCACAAAACAATCAATAGTTTAGGAGCTTTACTAAAAAAAATAGCATTGCTATTCCTGAGACCATCATCTGTGAACTGTCCTTAAATATCACATTTCGGTTCTTATTATGTTACAAAGTTCCTGATTATGACACTGAACATGCAAACAAGCTAAATTCACTACTAACATGGGCAACATCCTGCCTAAACAATTTTATCTTTCTTAGTGACTTCAATCTACCTCACATTAACTGGTCTCTAAACAAATGTACAACTGAACCCATACATGCAACCTTCTACGTTGTTACAAATCTGGGACTAGAACAACTAGTAACCAACAACACTAGACTTAACAACTGCCTCGATCTCATCTTCTGCAATAGTATTGAATTCAATTTACGGAATACAAATTAAAGAATCCCTTTCCAACAGTGACCACAACATGATTGACTTTTGTCTCAACGTATGTCCACACAAAAACATCACAACAACGGAATCCCCAATTATAAACTTAAACAAGGCAACTATGATCTTATAAACAACGATCTCTCATCCCTGATTGGCAATTTCTATCACTGGATGCAATACTGTTGAAGACCATTACAACATATTTTTACTTGAAAGTCAAAAGAATCATCAAACTATATGTACCATTAACAACTCCCAAAAGCAGACAAAACAAATTACCCGTAACAATAAGGAAGCTTCAATCCAAACAGAAATCACTTTGGCAGAAAAAAAATATCTGGTCACGTTGCCAATTTCAAAAGCCGATACAAAATTTATGCCACCAGATAAAAACTGAATGCACCAAATATCACATTAAAACAAGAGGAAAACCTTCTATGCACCAATTCCACCTGCACTTTCTACAATTTTGTAAACAACAAACTAAAAGCCTCAAGGTCTATCCCACCCTGAAAGGACCTAATGGTAAAGACTGCAATGAAACATTATTACAGCCAACCTCTTCAACACATTCTTTGGCCAGTATTTGTAAAGAGCAATGGATCATGCCAAGTATTTCCTAGCCAACCACAGACATACTACAATGATCTAATACGTATCAGTTTTACAGAAAACATTGTTGAAAAACGCACTACGCAATATAAAACCATCTCTATCTATTGGGAAGGATGGAATATGTGCCTACTTCTTAAAAAAGCTATTCACTGCCTAGCCGAACTTCTAAACATAATCTTTGAAAAATCTTCAGGACCAGCTCCTTGTCTAACCTATGGTCACAAGCCACGGTCCTCCAATCTCAAAAAGGGAAACCCCGGCCTAGTTGAAAATTACAGACCAACTCTTTATCCTGCATCACCTGTAAAGTCATGGAATCAATTATTAACCAAGTCCATCATCCTCCACTAACCTATCTCTCAATAAACAATTAGGTTCCAGGAACATCATGTAATCTGCAATTCTACATTGTAAAAACATATGGACTACACAACTCGATCAGGGCAAAGCAATAGACGCAATCTACATAGACTTCTGTAAAGCCTTTGATTCAGTGGTACACGACAACTACTCCTATAAAAAAATCTTGTGGTATCTCGGACACCTGCATAACTGGATGGAAACATTCCTGTCAAACAGAACAACAAATGGTCAAAATTGGAGCGTCCTATCAAATTCTATATCTGTCAACAGTGGTGTCTCCCAACGCAGTGTTCTAGGACCAACTTTTTCATACTCCACATAAAATGACCTTGTGATCATATCAAGAGCAACTGCGTTCCTTCGCTGATGATGTAAAGCTATTCAACACCAACAGACAATACTGCTACCCTTCAAAAAGATCTCGAGTATGTGTCAGAATGGTCAAAACAAATGGCAACTTCAAATCTCAACAAATAAATGCTCTGTCCTACATATTGGCAAAAAAAATATCAAGAAATAAAATACAGGCTCATAGCCAAGACTGTTTGATGATGTCCAAAACTCTGTCAAGGATCTTGGAGCACTCATCTCTAATGATCTAGTGCTAGAGCCCACTGGCAACTACATTGCTAAAAATGCGTTAAGAGTTGTTAATCTAATCTTACGTAGCTTTTCTCCGGTAATATTACACTAGTAACTAGAGCATACAAAACATTTGCAGACCAATACTCAAATACAGCTCATCAGTCTGAACCACATACGTACTGATATTAATACAGTTGAGAAAGTCCAGAAATATTTCACAAGAAGAGTTCTCCACTCCTCTACTCATTGCAGAATAACCTTATGCCACAGATTCGAAATTCTAGACCTAGAAAACCTAGAACTATGCCGCCTTTGTCCGATCTAGTATAGTAATATAAAATTATACATTGCAATGTCCTATCTGTCAATGAATACTTCAGCTTTCAGACCATAACATAAGACGCAAACAATAGATACAAACTCAAGGTTAATCGCACCAAACTTGATTGCAGGAAATACAACTTCAGCAACAGAATGGTCAGTGTTTGGAATACTCTACCTGACTCTGTAGGTTCTTCCCCAACCCCAAAAACTTTAACCTTAGACTGCCTACTATTGACCTTACCCCTTTCCTAAGAGGTCTGTAGGGGGAGTGCATAAGCGCACCAACATGCCTACCATCCCTGTCCTCTTGTTTCTTTTATTTTTTTAAATTTTTCTTATATGCATCCATGTATTCATAACTATATTTTTATTTATACCTATTATCTTAGGCAATTGACAAAAATAAATAAATAAATAAATAAATAAATAAATAAACCAAAATTATACTGATGGATACATTCAAAATATGGTAGAGATAGTTCTTACTTATGACCACAAATTTCTGTTGCTAAGTGAGACAGTTTATTTAACAGGTTTTGCTCTATTTTATTATCCTTCTTGCCACAGTTGATAATTGAATCACTGCAGTTGTTACACGGTTGTTAGATGGTTGTTAAATTAATTTGGCCTCTCCATTGTCTTTGCTTGTCACAAGGTCACAAAAGGTGATCATGTGATCATGGGACACTGCAATTGTCATAAATATGAGCCAGTTGGCAAGTGTTTGAATTTTAATCATGTGACCATGGGGATGCTGCAATGGTCATAAGTGTGAAAAATGGTCATAAGTCACTTGTTTCAGTGCTGTTGTAACTTTAAATGGTCACTGAGTGAACTGTTATAAGTAGAGGTCTATCTGTATATGTTCTTGTATAACTAGTCCAGTTCTCTGCTATATAATACTGAGGAACTCAAAATCACAATAATAGAAACAAAGTTAAAACGTTACAACCTCTCATAGTTTGAGGTAATTAATAACAATGATAGTCAAGGATTCCTTGACAGAAAAGAAGAGATGCTTCAGAAAATGAATTTGCACCCTCACAAAAAAGAGAAACAGTAAAGATTCTGAGGAACTTATCACTAATAATACCAAAGTCAATGACGATTTTAAAAAGTGTTAAAAATACATTAGATGCCGGAAAGTGATTCACTGAATGATATGGAAGAAAGAGAATAAGATGGAGAATAGAAGATTACAGAAATGGAGAATAACATTATTTCCAAAGAAGTTGTGGGGTATACAACATAATAATTTGTAATTTTCCATTTAATACTACATTTTATAGTTTATATAAGGTTTATCTGTGTTCAAATTACCTAGCATTAGTATCTTAACATATAGCCACACTGCAGCCATGTTTAAATTTTCTTACTGATAATTTCCTATAAGCCTTAAAAGGCCTCTCTATTTCTCTCCTTGAGACCAGGACTGCCAGGAGAGCATTAAATACATGGTAGCATTCTTAGTTGTTCTCAAGCCTCTTTGAACAAAGAAAGTAGTCAAGCCAACGTTGGGCAGGTTGAGAATGTATCTGCTTTGATGTTTTTCTCTCTCAAATGTTTTTTTCACTTGAGAAATGTTCTTTTCCATGCCTGTGCTGCAATTCTTGTGAAATAGAGAACCGATAAGGGAATAACAAAGAAGTGGGACATGAGGGGTGTATGTGAATACTTAGCAAGCTTGAGTGACAATAAGGGCTTGACTAACTTTAAACAGTTAGGGTGATAACAGATTATAGATGGTTAGAAAGCATGTGACCAGACTGGGCCGATCAACTGGACCTGGAAAGAAATGATGTGGCATAAGCTGAAGGGAATAGGATGATTATAAAAGTAAGCTTCTTCATTATTTGGATGTGGTCTCTTACCTGCGTATATTGTGATTCATCAGCCTTTGCAAATGCTTTAAATAGAATCTTTGTTTTGATTCCAACAACTTTGGACTTGAGTTTCACTCCTCCCAAAGTGGAATGAATTATTTAATCTATCTCTTTACAAATATATTACATTAACTCATTAATTCCTTGTCAGGATAAAATCTGACAAGATAAAGCAAAAAGTGATAAGATTTCAAGTTCTAGAACTTCCTTCTAAGAAAACATTTTGAAAAAATTGAAGGAAAACCTGGGATGGTAGAATAGAAAAGGAAGTAGTACCTAGCTAGCAGAGAATAAAAGGGGCAAAATAGTATTAGAGTGGAAGTTATCTAAATAACAGGCACATATTTGTATATTTTTAAACAGTCCAGAGGATAAATAGTTACTAGATAATAGTTAATGTTTTCATTGCTAGATGTTTTTATATGTGAAGGCCTAAGGTAGAGGGAGCCATTCATTGACATTAGATTGAAAGCTGAATGCAACATGAAAGTGGGATATGGATCCCAAAACTCAAATATGTTTACAATGATACAATTTTTGTACCTAAATTGCTAGGTTGATTCCATAACCACCTATTTCTGCAGGTCAATTTTCTTTCATTTAATTTACTCCAGAATTCATTTCCCTCTGCGCACCCACAGAACAATCTTTCTTTAAAAAAAAACACAATCAAGCCAAATCTGATTTCTATGTGAGCAGAGGAATTTCAAAATGGTTCTTCAAGTAACTGTCTCCTCGAGAAGAGTAAGCCTCTTGACACTATTTCTGAGATTTCCACAGTCTGGTAAAGTGGAGATAGTTCTGACTCCCCATATCAAAGTGAAGTAGGCAAGAAGTAATGGCTACCACACTAAGCCCATCACGAGAGCTTCATTTCCTTAGTTCTGGATATAATTCCACTGCAAATTATTAGAACAGAGAAATGTAATGGTTTTTGAGCAAGAAATCTGCAAAAATGTCCTTTTAATGTTGCATCAGGTTAAAATCTCAATAAAAATCTTTTTCCAAATTGACTGTTGTGAACAACTCATTAAATATATAATGTTAATGTAGCTGTAACTGGAATACTAATAAGAACATTCCTTATGATGGATATATCACATTATTTTTTAATAATATCAATTAAATCAACAAAGTACCTTGGTTCTTAAATTACTCAGACCCTAGGCAATGCTGCTCAGATGTATTCTATTACTTGTAAATGGACAGTTAAAGAGTCGACAGCATGGCTTTAATGATGATATACTGTTGGGAGAAAGTATGGGGCGATTTCAAAGAGAAAAGTAATTTGAAGGAGCACTTGAAGACAAGTCAAGAAAAAGAATAAAAGAAATTCAGTATGACATCATGAGTAAAATTTCTACTATAAGAAAATAGCTGCATGATTAGGAACTCTTAGTCATAAATATGTAATACTCTTGTGCCTTTAGGTACAAGCTTGGTATGAATGAATGCAGTTCAAGTCATGTGCGCACGCACTCACACCCCCAGGCATATAAAGTAAAAAATTAATAGTTTGGCACACTAGCAAGTTTTAAGATGAATAATCAGAAATCAAAGATGTTAACTAAAAAAAGCCCATGAAAATAGAGGTTGAAAAGAATTGAAAAAGAAAATGGGTTTAAGATTAATAAAAAAGTAAAATATCTAGTTATTCATTTTGACAAATATGAATTGTATGTTGTCATTATGACAAATACGAATGGTATGTAAATACTTAACATTATATGTAAAGAAGTTTAAAAAGATATGCTTAAATAGGAGAAATTAAAATTGTTATTGTTGGGGAGAATTTCTGTGATTAAAAATTAATATTTTCCTTGGAATATTAAGTTGTTTCAGACAATACCTGCTTTGACAACTGATGCACCATTTACACAGTGCAAAAGAATATATCTAAGTTTGTGTGGCAAAGGAACAAAGCCATGAGTTTAATATGAGTTGTTACAAAATGCAAAGAATACAGGAAGATTGGTTTACCTGATTGGAAATTGTATTTTACAGGTTGCTATTTGGTTTGGATAAAATGTATGTTGCTGAGAAATAGAAAACTTTTAGAATTAAAAGGACATGACCCAAGATTTGGCATGACATGGATATTGATGGTATGATAAAGTCCAGGTTAATGTCAATTTTTAAAAAAATCACTATATTAAGGCCCTGTCACACTGCCCAACGGATGCAAAACGTTAGTAAAAAGGACACAACGGACGAGCAAAATGTTCCATCCGTTGTTATCCGCTCTCAAAAGGGGCAAAAAATTGTATAACCAGAGCAGATAACACGGAAAGGAACGGACGCGGGGAGGACGCAGAGCGGATGGAAAGCGGATGCGGAACAGAAGCCTAGCAGATAGGGAGCGGATGGAGCGGATGGCACATCCGCAGGGCTTCCGGGGGGCTCAGCAAAGCGGACGCGGAATGGATACAGGGATGCAGAGCGGATGCCGAGCGGATGAAGCGGATGCACAGCGGATGCACAGCGCGATGAAGCGATGCACAGCGGAAGCCTAGCGGATGCACAGCGGAAGCCGAACGGATGCCGAGCGTTAATTGCACATGCGGGGGATGCATTGTGTAAGCCCCACGGATATAAAGGGAAGCAGCTCGCACTGGCCAGCATTCGGAGGAAGGACCTGCTGCCAGATACATCGAGTCCTTGCCTGCCCTGCCTGCAAGCCTTGCTGCCAGCCTTCCTGCCAGCCTGCCTCCAAGCCTCCTGGCCAGCCACCCTGCCAGCCTTGCTCTCTGCCTGCCTGCCAGCCTTGCTGCCAGCCTGCCTTCCAGCCTCCCTGCCAGCCAGTCTGCCTGCCAGCCTTGGTGCCTGCCTGCCTGCCTGCCTTCCTGCCAGGCTTCCTGCCAAGCTTCCTGCCAGGATTCCTGCCAGGATTCCTGCCAGCCTTGGTGCCAGCCTGCCTGCAAGGCTTCCTGCCAGCCTTGGTGCCACCTCCCTGCCAGCCTTGGTGCCTGCCAGCCTCCCTGCCAGCCTCCCTGCCAGCCAGCAACCCCACAACCATGGGGAAGAAGCGAAACCTCAGCAACCTGCCGCCACCCTGGCAAGAGGGACAGGGCCACCCTCCTGCCCCCTGTCCCTGACTCTGCTTCTGCTGGGGCTTCTGCTGCTCGGGCTCGCTCTTCTGGTGCTGGAGCTTCTGCTGAAGCTGCTCCTGGCGGTGGTGCTTCTGCTGGTGCTTACTCTGCTGAAGCTGCTCCTGTCCTGCTGTCCTGCTGGTCCTGCTCGTGCTCCTGGACTTGCTCGTACTGCCGTGCTCCTGGTCTTGCTCGTCCTGCTCATCCTGCTCGTGCTCCTGGTCCTGCTCGTGCTCCTGTCTTGCCGGAGCTGCTGGTGCTTACTCTGCTGCTGCTGATCCTGGTCCTGCTGCTGCTGCTGCTGTGATGTGATGATGATGATGATGATGACCTGCTGCTGCTGCTGCTGCTGTGATGATGATGATTATGATCCTGCTGGTGATGATGATGATGATTGATGATGATGATGATGATGATGATCCTGCTGCTGCTGCTGCTGCTGGTGTGGAGGAGCAGCCCCTACCACCTGGAGCCCTCTGATGAGGGCCCATCTGTCCTGCCAAAGGATGAAGAGGCGTATGCGGGATGGGAGAGGAGCAATACTTCATTGAGGAGGAACACGAGGATGAGGTGCTGGAGTGGCTGAGAGAGAACGACTATCTGTGGCGGAATGGACACTGGCTGTACAGGGACACCAAAAGGAAGCAGGCTGCTTGGAGAGAGAAGGCGGAGAGTATGGGCTACACTTTGAAGGTGCTCCTCGGCTGGTGGAAGCATATGCACACCTGGTACGGGAAGCTGCACCTGAAGAAATCTGGCCAGGCCGCGGTTAAACTGACGGACAGAGAGACCTACGTCATGGCCAGGTGCAGCTTCCTGGAGGGTGAGATCCACCACCGAGGAGCACCAAGGAGCCCCTCTCACTACCCTCTCTCTCTGGCAGCCTGTTGAGAGCCAGTCCTCTTCCAGCCAAAGTCAGTCCCCTGTCTCCAGAAGGTTTCTGTGGAGCATGCCACGGCAGAGAACCCACGGATAGGTGTTGTAACTGTGGTGGAGTGCATGGAGGACTCCCTGGTGTGGTGGGAGAAAGGAACGGTGCGTCCACCACAGCCGTACCCCGCATCCACCCCCCCCAGCTCCACCTCCACAGAAAGGCAGAGAGCCAGACAGCAGGAGGGCAGAGACACACTGTCCTGCTGGAGATCAAGGACACCATCCGGACCAGCATAGATCTCCTCTCTCACTGGTCCACACCGACTCCTCATCCTCCAACCACAAGCCCTTCCTCACCTATGTCAACCAGACCCTCAGGGACATGGAGGAACCCAGTACCAGGTGGTGAAGGACCGGATCACCGAGCTGCTTCACAACCCTCCAGATCCAGAGGAACCTGCTTCCACCCAGTCCTGGTCTGCTCCTCCACCCCAGGTGATGTCCCTCACATTCCAAGGCTTCCCACAGGCCCTCACCTACCAGGGCTACGGCTACCAGGAGGTCCAGCAGCACAGGCAGCAGCCCTTCCCAGTCCTGGCAGAGTCATCGGGCGACACCGTTGCCACTGGTTCCACTGATGCCAATGATGCCAGCCACGCCAATGATGCCACCGATGCAGTGATGCCACCCACGCCAATGATGCCACCACGCCAGTCCTCACCCCAGTTGCAGACCAGGCAGCCCCACTACACTGCTCCTTCCTCCACCCCACAGCCAAACCCGGCCTCAGTACATCTGTCATCAGTACTGGGGCTGACACCCATGCCATGGAGGAAGGACCTCTCAGCATCACGGGTCTGAGCCAGCTGTCCGAGAGCTTTCTCAACACACCGTCACCTGTTGTCCTCTCGGGGCCAGGCACCCCAATGACGATACAGACCAGCACTCCAGCAGCACCCACCTCCAACAGCACTTGGACCCTTCACCCCTGAGACTGGGCACACCTCCGAGTGACCAAGAGGAGTGCAGAGACTGGCTGGCTGGCTACCTGTGGACTTTATTTGGACACTTGACTTGGGTCATTTTTCTTTTACAGCTTGTTTGTTCAATAAAGTCTATCTTTGATTCACACACTTGCTTCATTTCTTTTTTTATAAAGTCTTGGTGGAAAACTTTTAGAAATGGTTTAAGCCTTTGCATGCTTGTGGGATGGGTTAAGATAGCAGTGGGGTGGGCAGGGATACCTGTGGAATGAGCAGGGATACCTTTGGGATGGGTAATAGCTGTGTGGGATAGATAAACCTCCAGTGCAAGCATCGTGGGACTGTATGGTCCACCCTCCCAGGTGCCACCCCTGAAGCTGACCCGTTGCCTGAAGCATCGATGTACATGAACTTGTAGTCAGCATCGACCATGGTGAAAGAGGACGATGCTGAAGAAGCCCTTGTAGTTGAAATAAGTGGACCCCGACTGGCTGGAGCTTTGCAGGCCACGTGCTTCCCATCTATGGCTCCAACGGTGTGTGGGAAGTTCCACCTCTGATACCACTGCTCTGCAACTTTCTTCCATCCTTCTTCAGTGGAGGGGCACTGTAGGACTCCTCCAGGTATTCTTCGATGATGGCCTGTACTACCTCTCTGACCACAATACTGATGGTGTTGTGTGGCACCCTCCAGCCGTACTGCATGCTCCTGTACGGGTCCCTGAGGCCAGGTGGAGCAGAGTGAGTGCCACCTTGAGCTCAGAGTTCCAGGCTGGGCCGGAAGTTGGTGTTTGCCTGGTCAACCTGGGTGTCAGCCCTGCACAACTTCGTCAAACATGGCTGGAGGCATCCTCATGAAGTTCTGGAATGCACAAGTGTCTTCATTCCTGAGCTCCACCATCAGCTTGTTGTACAGTCTGTGACTCTGCTCTTCTCCCGATCCATCTTCGGACCCAGACGCTTCTTTGGCCGCCTCCTTTTCTTCCCGTAGTAAGAGTTCACAGAGCCTGTAGATGGCTTCGCACTGTTGCAGAAGGATGGTGGCTGCCAAAAGGACTGTGTTACAATCCACGGTTGACATGACTGGATGCTGTGGAACAGCAACAGTCAGATGAAGGCTGCAGAGGTCCGCACCACTGGGCTGCTGTTCTGAAAGTGATATGCAGACGAGTTGCTCCCCCTTTTTATAGGCAGTATAGGTTTTCCCCTAGGTGTCCCTTTGCATCCTCTAGGCATCCTCTAGACATCCTTAATATCTGAGATAGGTCCCCTCTGCGAACGTTTTTTCCATTTTAAATGCTTTGTTTCCGTGCTGCATCCGCTAGGCATCCGTTCTGCATCCGTTCTGCATCCGTTCCGCTTCCTCCCTGCGTCCGAGTGGATGCGAGTTGCGCGGATGTGGAACGGATGCCTACGGAAATAGCGGATGCAGAATGGATGCCTAGCGGATGCCTAGCAGATGCAGAACGGATGAATTGGTACATTTTCCGCTCAAAAGTTTTGAGCAGCTCAAAACTTTCTGAGCGGATGAAACGTCCATTAAACGGATGCTGGACGGATAGAGAGGAAGCAAAACGGAGGCAGTGAGTACAGAACGGATACATCGCATTAACCAACGGATGGCAAGCTTTTTTGTCCATTTTACATCCTCTTTGCATCCGTTGGTGCAGTGTGACAGGGGCTTTAGATGTGGTATATTGAAAATATTGAATATACAAAACCAGGTTGTGCCTATAAACATCTTTGTGACTCTCAGGAGAAGAAACATTTTACAGATGTGAAATAATAGGCAAACACAAATAGTAAACATATCATGAGATACTAGAATTTTGTCAATAATACAGAATAAAATCAAGAGAACATCTGATGCCAGAGGGACATAGTTACCAATGATTTTCCTATTTACAGTAATCAAAAAAGTTCAAAGTGGACAAAAGAATTTATGGTGTTGAATATTCTGACTTTGAAATAGAATTATACACAAATATTGAACATGTGATTGCTAAAATGTGTACACTTTTATTGAAATTTGAAACAGAAGAAGAGCGAGTGGAGAATGATAAATTGGGCTAAAAATTTAGTTTATCATACTGTTGTCCCTGAAAATAATACCCAACTGGAAAATAAGCCCTAGGGTAATTTTTCAAGTTTCTTGTAGTATAAACCCTACCCCAAAAATAAGCCTAAGTTAAAATTGTCAGCCAAATGGATGCATTTAGTACCATATTTTCCCAAAATAAGATCTAAATGGAAAATAAGCCCTAATGTATCTTTTGGAGCAAAAATTAATATAAGACCGGGTCTTATTTTCACAGAAACACAGATATATATATGTATATAGATGGAACAATGGAGAAAAGTGCTTAAAACATTGAAATTTATATTTATATTATAAATGTAATTTTTCTAAAATGATGTGCCACTGGAATAACTAGAATGTATATATACTTCAAATCTATGTTGGAAATGAGCACAACAAGAAGGATCATTTTATCATGCTTGATGAACCTGCAAAATAGCTGCAAAATTTTGGATTCAAATGTGTTGAGGGTTTTATATTAATATACAATGGAAACCAGAATTTTTCCTCTTAGGACTGAAGGATAAAGAGTTGAAAAAAGTCATGAAACTTTGTTTTTATGTAGGATAAACACAGCAGGATTATTGTATGCCGAAATATGGAATACCTGCAATGGAGAAATGGTTGGTGAAGATGATAGAACTTGCTGAGATACCAAATTGATCTGCTTAAAATTAGAGAAAAGACAATATGCATGCTTATTATATTGGAAACACCTTATGGACTTTTTGCATAATACAGAAAAAAAACCTTATGATACATGAGTTGATGATTGGACAAGATAGATTATACAAAGAAGAGAGTCATGAGGTAACTTTAAAGACATAAATTTACAATTGTACTTATAACTAGAGTAAAGAAGATTAGAAACTGCTTCTCTGTATCTTTTCCTTTTTTATGTTTCTTCTCCCTCTTTTTTCTTTTTTTTTCAACTGTAGCTTTCTCTTTTCTTTCTTCCTTTTTCTAATTTGTATTATTGTTTTACTCCTTTTTAAAACCTTTCAATTAAATATTACACCCCCACTCACCCCCACAGAACGTTCAGAGGTCTTAATTTTTTTCTGATTTTTTTTTTTTAATATCAAGCAGGCCACTCACATAAAAGGATTAAAGTGATGTCGCTCCCTAGAATTTGTCTGAGCCTTTTGGTACCTGGAAGTATTATGAATAAGGTCCGGCGAACCTGAGAACATTGAGGGATGACAGGCTTCTGCTACACTCTGAAACTAGGGAATATATAATTGCATCATTGTCTCTCCTTCTGTTCCCGAGTGGAAGTTGCTTAAATGTCATTTCAAACTATGAATCCTCACTCTCTTTCTCTCATGGCAAGCCTTATTCAACTGGCGCTCAGACATCCTATAATAGTGCCGTAGCCCAGAGAGTGCATGAGACTCCGCAAGGGAATTCATATTCAGGCATCACCAATCATTGACCCAGCTATTGTTGTTTGTGATACTTACGGGTAAACTTTTGCAATCAATACAACATCAGCCGGCATTGCACCTGGGAATGAAAACCTGAAACAGCGCACTTAATCTTGAAGCCAGCTTACTCTCTCTGCTCTGTTGCTAAACTGGGTAGTTGGCCTATTTGATACAGCATTATTACTGCAGAGGTCAGATGTGAGCCCACTTGGCAAGTGCTGATGAATGACTGTGTGGGAAGAAGCACCTCTTTCATCCAACAAGAGACATTTAATAATGAGGGGCCATAATGATGGACTTCTGTTGCTGGTTGGGAAGTGTCTGGACTGAATGCTTTGTAAGTACTTCCTGGATTTTTAAAGGGGAAAAATAATACAACATAGTTCTGAGAAGAGATCTGAACATTACACAGCATACTTGAAGCTATGAAATTATATCTTCGTTCCTAGTAAGGCATACTTTTGGAAATCCATAGGGCTGCAAATATCTACTGTGTGTTTTTCATTAGCATATAGCTCCTCCCATTTGAGAAAAGCTGGCTTTAAATCTATGCACTGCACAAGCATCTAGTTCAGCATTGAGATTCCTCCTCACAATCCCTGGAAGAACATCTTGCCAAATCAAGAACATTTCCTACTACTGTACTTCTGCACTGCTTAAAAGATACAGATTCTAGTTTACAGGCGAACTACTTTAACTCAGTAGCCAGTTTAATCTTACAAATGGCTGTAGGGGGATACACCATTACTACAAATTAGGGTTTAGGAAGACCCTTGGCAAAAATCAAGTTGCTACTTTGAGCAATTTACAATTGACATTTAGGAGAGAACAAGGTTTGCAGGTAGATCTTAATTCCTGGATAAGTCAGTATTGACATAGTCTTCAAGACTATCAATACTGGCCAAGCTTGTGCTTTTCAGTGCAATCTTCCTTAGTCTGGTATCCTTTGGATATACAGGTAATCCTCGACTTACAACAGTCCACTTAGTGACTGTTCCAAGCTACACTGGCACTGAAAACAGTGACTTATGACCGTTTTTCACAGTTACGACCTTTCCAGCATCCCCATGATCATGTGATCAAAATTCAGGTGCTTGGCAACTGGTTCATATTTATGACCGTTGCTGTGTCACAAGTTCATTTGATCCCCTTTGTGATCTTCTGACAAAGTCAATGAGGAAGCCAGATTCATTTAACAACCAGGTTACTAGCTTGTCAGCTGCAGGGATTGACTTGGCAAGTGAGGCACAAAAAGATGTAAAAGGGGGCAAAACTCACTTACCAAATGTCTCAACAACATAAATTTTGAGCTCAATTGTGGTCATAAATCAAGGACTACCTATTTTGGGAACCATAATGACAAGAAATCTCACCCACAAACATATGATTTGAGGGCAACAGATTGAGGAGACCGAATTTAAATGGACCAATAAGCAAATGGACAGCCAGCATTTTCTAACTAGCATTGGAGTCAGTTCTGTCCAGCTTTATATAGAAGTTAAAACACTCATTTTATCTGAATATAACCACAGAGGATTTGAAATTTAGAACTGTATTGACTGTACAAAAGAATTCAATAAGCACCTCCCAGTTATATGAAATATTAGCCATCTGGGATGCAAACAGGTATAAGGTTATCTTCTACAGTATTTTTTTAAGAAAAGCCCTAAATTTTGTGTGCAATCTATTGCAAAGTAGTGCACGCATAAGTTATATTCAAGACTGTATTCACATTGACTAAATCCAAGCATTAGTAAAGTCCTCAGTCCATTTCCACATTCATATCTGAAAAATGGAGATTTAAACTTAATTCTTGCTGACTGCAAATGAATGTCTTAAATCCAAGTATCTCGGCTGAAATGGGTTGTAAAATCAGATCATTAGTAACCTTGCTCTTTTATGACAGAAACTCAAATACTTAATCTGGGGTGATATATAAAAAAATTCATAACTAATCTATATCACCAACATAATATAAAACATTTCCTTACTTTTAGGTGGTGGAAGCAGTTATGATGCATGTTCCTTTTCTTTCACATTGTAATGCACAAATATCTGAAGTTGTGCAAAGGAACATAATTGGATATAATAGAATGAAGTTAGAAAAATATAAGGTAATTTTGCCACTGCATAGGTCCTGTTAGAATGTGGAGGCACTCAATTGAGACACATAAAACTGCATGAGCCTGAAACACTAGAAAATATACTGATGAAATTCAGTTACATTGGCATAAAGAAAGCCGTGGAGGTCCTAATAGATATTCTCCATCTCTTGTTCCAAAATTTTCTATAATATTTGTGCTTAATTTTCATAGTTAGAGCTCTAGAGCATAATCATCCAAATTGTAATAAAAATTGTATAATGTATAAGAACCCGTTAATGCCTCATTTCCCATCAAATGAGGTTAATCTGTCTCAAATGTGAATAACTTTGCTTTCAGCTGGGTCACTCAGAGGGTACAACATGCCTCAAAACTCATCCTCGGTTGCAGTAATACGCACAGAAAAGAATAATTGCTCATTCCCATCTTGCAGAGAAAGGAACAAACCCAGTATTTTCAATGTTTTCTTTTGGTCCTGTTTTAAGTCTGTTGAAAGAAGATGCCCTAGCTTATCTCTTCTGATTCATCATTCAGATGAGATATATCATTTGTTATATCTTTAATCACTGTTACAATGGCCATCTGCACATCATCAAAAAGAAGAAACAACAGCTCCCTTAAACAGAATGTCTACTTGCATCCCCTACTCTGTATGTTTTAAATACGATTGAAAAGAAACATGATTCTGGCTGGGATATTGAAAAAAGAGATCTTATGATAGGGGCAAGAACATGACTAGGTGACATTTGGATCTGCTCTATTCACTTCGGAGCCATTGCTATTGATGTAAGGGCAAACCTCAAGTCTTTAGATGTCATGCCCCTGATGGAATCCATCTCAGAGGGGGAAGCCAAACAGCTGACAGGGAGTGGGAGTGTGGCTCCATTGGTTGTGGAAAAAAATGAGGAAGGGCAAAGTCTGGCTGGGCAGAGCAGGGAAGAGGTAGAGCACGGGAAAGGGAATTCAGAGGAAGACCCAGGCCTCTTAATCCTAGGGCATGCAGGGAGGAACGGAGAAGGGAGCAACGTGAGTTGTGTGGCTTACGGGGGAGGAAAGGGCCCTGATTCCCTTCATTAGCTATAGCTGGGAACACAGTGTATAAAAAAGGAAGCTGCGCACAGCAAGCCATTGGGACCAAATGTGAATTTATCTTGTATCATTGTGGCTTATCTGTGTTCCTGGCATCTTCCCAACTGTGTGACTTTTGCCATGCTTTCAAGTCTGAAATTCCTGCTCCTGCCCTGTCAAGCTAATTACTTCAGTTTGGTTTGTTTGGATTTTTAGTTACAGTCTGCATGTACCTTGTTTTGGACTGAATGTTCTACAGTTAAAGGCAATTTCTGGGAGAGTTTTTCTCCAGCTGAAGGTAACCTGGACATTGGAGGCAAAGTTGGAGATAATAAAGGGACTCTTATTGCTTATTTGACTGTGTTGCCTTTGTGCCACGCCCTGGGTCATCACATTAGATCTCCCTTCTTGTGGATTGTTCTCTTAAAACCAGTCTTTGCCTGAGGAGTCTATCAGACTGGCTTTTGAAAAGCAGAAAGCATAGTCCTTTTAGCCATAAGGGCACTTTAGCTCTGATTCTGCTAAATCCAATCTTATGTCCATTTAATCAGAAGTGAGCTTCTTAGTATTTATCATACATAGACAGGTATGCCTAGAACTTCAGTTATAGTCACCAAGCAACTGCTAGGCAGGTCAGTCATCTAATTGGGCTCAAGCAGTTTAACTCATTCAATCCTTCTATAGGTGGGAAGCCAATTTAGGTTGAAACTTTCCCTTCCTTCTCAAACCCATCTGAGTTTGAGAATTCTTCAACTTATAAAGAACAGCTGTAAAGGGTAGGGAGGAAACTAGGTGGAAAAATGCCATGTTAGGATTCAATGTAGTATTTCCTCCTTCTGAGTCCAAAGTTCTGTCTATTGTATGGAAGAAGAGATTAAAAGAATCTTTTCTTAAAAGGACTTTTAAGAATAAAGTAAGATCAAGACCACTGAATGTGAGGTTACCTAGGCTGCTTTGGGGTCAGCCTTCCTACTGCAGCTCCTAAAGCTAATCCTCCAAGACCTCCCAATCAATGAGTTCCATTAACTACTTCAAATGATAGTTATAAAGGTGATATGGGCATCTCATCTTCACTGCTCCAAGTTCATGGAATGAAAGAGGAAGAAGACAATACCACGGTGATTGTTAAGACAGAATATTTCCTTCACGTGTTTTAAAAAGTGGAGTAAACTATGTGTTTCACCATTTTTTATAATTTCAAACATATTCATACACATCTGAATAATAATTAGCAATCTTGGATGT
Source organism: Laticauda laticaudata (assembly GCA_004320025.1). Classification (NCBI taxonomy): domain Eukaryota; kingdom Metazoa; phylum Chordata; class Lepidosauria; order Squamata; family Elapidae; genus Laticauda; species Laticauda laticaudata. The sequence continues at coordinate 23,855 of BHFT01031238.1, read as the reverse complement.
GTCAGTGACATTTATCATAACTGACTTTTTTTTTTAAAAGTAAGGTCTCTGGTATTTCACGTTGTTTTATTTTCATGCTATTACAATTTTAATTTAATATCTCCCACAGAAAATGTATGGACATTGCATGATAATAGTTTCTTTCCTTCTTTTCTTTTTTACGATACTCTCACATATGTGTTTGCAGACAATTATTCATCTCAGCAGTAATGTTTTCAGTTGCCTTGGTGAATTGTTTTTATTTTTTCTGATTACATAAACCTCTCAAGTATATCATGTTTGGTTTAAAGATATATACACCATATATATTTTCCCATATTCCCCACTCATAAAAACCTTATACTGGATTTCTTTGAGAGAAGAATTATTAATTAATAATTAATAACAGTGGGAAGCCAATTTTGGACTACGACTGCCTCACGTAGTACTTTCTAATTCAATGCTTTCCATCTGGCCCATGAACTTGAGGTATACAGAAGATATTTCTGTGGACTTTCATTAATTCAGCACAGAAAACAAGACATGGTTGTTATATGGAAAATCAAAAGGGGGGGGAGATGATGGCAGCCTGCTTTAACTGCTCAGGATAGCAAATTATTAAGTGCGCATTTATGTTAATTCAATTACAAAGTGATGTACAATTTTAAAACCAAGTGAAACAATTATACCAACATCGGGGAGTGGATTAAAAACAAACAAAAAGCTGTTCCAGATAGTAAAACAAAGAAACAGCTCCCCACCAACCCCGTTCCCCAAATAGACAGAAACAGTAATGACAGTTTTGAAGTATCCAGTACTGGTTGTGACAGGAATAACAAATTAATTGGGACTATAACAGATTCTTTGTAAAGGTGAAGTAAACACACTTGACTGTATATTTTTCACCATCACTTAAGTCTCAATTGGTTCTAAAAATAAACAGAAGACATTGAACAGTTTTAATAGATTTTGACACCTAGGTATTATGCTGTCACTCCAGTATAAATGAATCATAACTTTAGACTGCACCAAGGAATTACTACACATTTGGAGAAAATTTATGTTGTTCCAAGTCTGGAATCATAATGCAATCTAAAAGCTAAAGTCAGGAGTGAAGAGTGGGTGGTGAAATGAAGTTGGTTAGCATAAATTATCCTCTTTTCTGTCCACACAGGGCCAGGAGCCTGAGATGACCTCTAAGTCACCATCAACTGTGTCAGATGGCTTTTGCCAGCTGCCTGACAATCGGTAACTAATTGGGCCAGATCCTGAAAGGGCTGAAGTGAACTGCTGCCAGCAGGAAGTGATCCACTGGAGGTTTTTGCTGGGCCAAAATTTGACCTAAGTTTCTCATTTTTGCAAATAGATTGGATTTGGGAGGGAAAGACTGATAATAGAAGCCAAGCCAAATAAGAAGGTGAAATGTTAGGCTTAGGATTGTTACAGAAAAAAAACTGCTTCTCCTTCTGGAAAAAAATATGTCCCATATATTATTTATCTGTTCTCCACATTTTTTTCTGGCCTATGAAAATATTTGGGGCTTAAAATATGTACTACCTTGCTTATCTGCAGCAGAGTTCTCACCAGCTCCTAGCAGTGCATTGTTAGCACGTGAACACATTACTCTAAACTTTGGGAAATGTGATAGCTGTTCCCTCCCCACATGGTAAAGGAGCAGTGATTATAATTCGAGTTATGACAGGAGAAAAAATTAACAACTACCCAGAGGCAGAAAACTGGGACTTTTTGTAATTTATTTGGGGGTTGTGATTGTTGTCTTTAAGCTACTATTGAGATTTGATATACAGTCACAGGGATTGGATTATACCAATTTGGATCGGTTCTATAGAACCAGTTGTTATGATTCTGTGCAGTTCAGAGAATTGGCAAATTGCGCCCCTGGCTGGCCCCGCCCCTCTCCGCCCACTCCTCTCTCAACCCAGTCAGTCATTATCGTGCATGCGCGACATTGTGTGTATGCCTGAAATCTCCGGCTGCATTCGCCCTCGCCCAGTTAGTCCTTACAGTATTTTCCCCCCCTCCTGATGATCAGCTTTTCCGATGACCAGCTGTGCTGGGATCCCCCTCGCTGTCTTACTACTTTACCCAGGAGGCTTCCCTGAGACCCAAGAGGCACAAAAATGGAGCAATGTTTTTTGCCTCCTGGGCCTCAGGGAAGCCTTCTGGGAGCAAAAACGCCGCCCCAGGAGGCTTCCCTGAGGCCCAGGAGGCAAAAAGATAGGGGGAGGGAGTTGCTGCAAAAAGAAGAAGCCACGCCCACCCAGTCACATAGCCACACCCACCTAACAACGCCGGTTGTTAAAAAAATTTGAATCCCACCCCTGTACAGTCACCTGATAACATGGAGGGAGCAGATTCAGGAAGAACAGCAATATTGTAGTATTCTGCTTACAGAAGCATTGGGTCATAACTAAATAGCTTGGGTGCTGTATATTTTAGGCAGAATCTATTTTGTCGAGACAGGAATTCTACACACAGAGGAATTTGTCCCAGGAGTACATCCAGCCTTTGAGCTTTTTTAATATAGTCCTGCAGACATTTCAGTTCAATACTGCTGGAAATTAGAGTAATGTAAACCCTGATTCAAGCTTAATAGAACAACAATATGTTCAATTCCTTATATGCACCCAAGGATTTCTAACCTCAGAAATACCAGCCTCACTCACATTGCAGGACTACTTTAATCACTGCCAACTTCTGGTCACCTTAAAAATGGTTGGTGTGTTCCCTGTTGTAGTTCCTATTATTTTCTTTCTAAACTTGGAATATGAATGGGTCGTGGATTACAGTCTGGTGTTCTTGAGAGAAACTGATTTCCTAGCTATGTTTTGTCTGAAGTAGGTTGGCAGAAAAATTACTGTTGTCAACATGCATGCCTAAATGTCCATCACAAATCATGATGACAAAAAAGAAAGAGACATGTTTTACCACTTTATGATGGAAACCCTGACCTTTCCTACCTGCGATCTGTCATTGGATGCATGTATGTAAGTCACAGGGTTTGTACTGTGATACCAAAAAGTAAGTTTCATCATTTGCTTCCTTGCTTCCTCCCAAATACTTATAACTACAGGGCAATCTTTAATAGTGGTGGGAGTGATAAGGAAGGCATTTTTGTTGGTACTCCACAGTCTATCAATTGATGGTTTAATACCATCAACCATGAGTTATTTATTGAAGTCTATAGTTTGGTCATAGGGATTCTACACACATTGTTGTAGCATGCTCCACACCACCTTATGCCTATCTACTCAACAGTGCAGTAACAGGAGCTTTCTTCCAAATAATTGTGCTCAGGGTTCCAATTATAATTCCCTCTTGACTTATCTTTTTTGGAGAACAATTACCATTCTGTACCATGGCAAGAGGTTCTTCCATTACATACAATATTCTGGCAATATTTTTTTCATACAGGAGATTCATGGATCTAAGAATCAGAATATGCCCTTAAAAAACACAGGTTACCATTTGACTGAACCTAAGGTGTAATAAAATAAAATCATTTTTTAAATCTCATGTTAGACTATACAGTATTAAATGTGTTAGTAGTACCACATGTGCAGTGGAGGGACAATGTTAATTTTTTTTAAAGATACCTTATTCAAAAAGAAACAAAAGGAGGCTGCCATTCAGTTCAAAAGAGAGATCTTTTATTGCTCATAAATCAGGGACATGGGGAGGATCTGCAGCTTCTGCAGTTGCCATTGTTGGGTTAAAAAAAACACCTCAAGATGTTTTGTTTCCATAAACATTGAAAGAGAAGTGTCAGAGGTGACCATCAGTTTTGTGCTCTGCCTGAGCTGACAGCTATATGATGCTCATTCAGTGAAACAGATGGGGAGCTGAAAGTTTTGTCAATAATATAATTCTGATGGCTTCATGTCAAGGTAATGGCCATTTATGATCAGGAGAAGATGTGTTGAAATCCCAAGTTGAATGACATCAGATTAAACAGTCATTACCTGCAATATTATCTTTTCCTTATGCAAACCCATTCGCTTCATTTAAAGGTGTATGGGTCATTTTCTGTTTTAAAAGCGAAAGCTCTGTCATTATTTATTATTCTTATGATAGTATGTGCAAAGAAAAGAAATATGTGCTGCGAACTCCACATGGCATCAGGAGGGGCATTTGGCCAGTAAATGCTCAGCTCCAACCAGTTGCCCTGACTCTACCCAAAATTAACAGATTATAGAGTTATGAAAAAGGGATAATATGGCAGGAATAGACAGGTTACATTTCTTTTGGAGCAACTGATAAGTAGCTGCATGTCAGGTGGGACTAGGGTGACCAAGATGGGGATGGCAAATCATCAAAGCCATATTGTGATGCAAGCTCCATCCCTTTTGTAACTGCATTGTGATGTCACATGGAGATATAAAAGGGATTGAGTTTACATTGTAACATTGAGGCATTTGTCATTATAGTGGAAAGATCAGATCCTGAAGAAGCTTCTGGAAGGGGCACAGGCAAGCAGAGACAGAAGTTGGTCAAATCAAACTTTCTCTCACTTTCTCTTTTTGATCTCCTTCTCTCTTTTTCTACTCCCTCCTTCCTTTGCTTTTTGGGCCTGTCTCTGTCACTCCATTCAATCTTCCTTTGCACGCAAGAACAAATTGTTCTTGCCAAATGATCTTAGTTTTCTGTTTATGCAGGGCTTTTGAAATTTCAAAGTTGCGCGAAATTAACCCAAAGGCACTTCATGAGAAAAAAGGACAGAGATGATCTGAAAGTTTTGCTACCAATTATTTTAGCAATGATGAATAAAAATAAAGTCATATAAATCAAATGTCAGATTGTCTCCATGATGCATGGAATATCTTTGTTCATTCAATAGAGAATATAATTGTCCACATAGGAAAATATATCTTCCTCCTTTTTATTTATTTCTAACTTTTACTCCCACCATAAAGTAGTTCTTGGGGGTTTGCCTGGAACCTAACTGACAATGTCTTGTGGGAAGCTTATCCTTACACTAGGAGACACACAGTTTATTGACAATTATATTGGTTTCTTGTTGTATCAGAATCAAAAAGCCTTCACTTTGAGATAATAGCATTAACCTTATTCCTACTTACGGTGTTAAAAAAAAAGGCAGAAAATGTGAAATTAAGCAGTTAAGATTTATACAGCATAAGATATAAAGATTTTACCAAGCCTCTGATGAATAGTGAATTTAAAATTAATATTCCCTTCAATTTACTCCTTGCAGTTGGTATTTCAAGATAAGCTTGCTTTAGAAAGGATTGTACCCAGATAGATACTGAAGAGATGCAACTTCCCCAATCATTTGATAGACATGTCCTTGAAGATACAATGCCACATATACATGTTGCAAATTTCTCACCTATGACCTTAATTCTGCAGGTTGAACGGAGTCAACAATCTATCCACAATCCTTATTGCAATGTGCTTAGTGGATTTCTCCCTAATATAATTCTCATTATCTTGAAGTAATTCTCATTAAATATAATTCTCATTATCTTGAGGTAAACATTATCTGTTACTTTGTTAGATGTGCAGCAAATAATTCAACAGGTCTACAATCAATCTATAATACTTGCCAAGAGAATGCTTCTGTTGAATTTCTAACTGATGCATACCAACAGAAACAAAACATTCTGATTCTGCATTTTCTCAAGTTTATTGTCTGTTTATACGTTATTAACACTAAATATACAAAAAATAGTAGGCAGATGCCACATGGGTATTCTCATATGAGAGATCTGATCAACCTCTACAGTTATGAAGATCTTTTTGTTACTCCCCATTGATCATTCTTTCCTTGCAAAATGGCTTTTGAAAAGCCTGTAAGATTTAAGATGCTTATAAAGGAAATCCAAAAGTATATTAGGAATAACAGCAAAACTGCAACCCTTACAGTGGCAGATAGATTTTTGCCTTCTACATGTGCATTAGGCATAGTTTCATCAGGATCATCACAAGGAAAATGAGAAAAGGTGATTTTTTTACTCTCTGCCTGTCACAATCCGAGAAGATTATGGAATATACATAATTTTTACCATGATAAAAAGTAATACAATCCTAAAGACAAACATAAGAAGACCCAACTTCTTGGGAGTTTGCAGAACCCACTGTTTGTCCTGTGGATAGCTTGGAGCTCAGCTATAGAAATTCATTGAAAGATTATTCCAACAAAGCAGTCACTTTTAGTCTCAAGAAAGACAGTATAGAGAGGAGAGCAGTAGAATGCTAAGAGCAGGCAAGGAAGACTTGCAAAAGTCAGCCACAGTAAGTGCTGTACCCCAGAATTATCATAGGCCCCTCCCAAATGGTACAGATAAAAGTGGAAAAAAATCAGTAATTACTTGCTTCTTCCTTCCTTATATTGGGTTCTTTTCTGGAACAGTTGACAAGAGGAAAATTGTATGGCTGACAAGATACATCCTTCCTCCATGTAGTTTCTCATTAAAGGCAATGATAATGGATTTTTGGAGGGGGTGGAATAACACCAAAAGCATGAGTGTGTGTGTGTGTATGTGTGTGTGTACTGACTTAACAACTATGGCAAGGTCATAAAATGGGACACAACTCACTTAACTGTCTTGCTTAATAATTGAAATTTTGGGCTCAGTTGTGGTCAGAGGTCAAGGATTTCCTGTATGTTTTTTTTCTTTTCAATCAAGTAATTTATAAGTATTGAGTCTGTGAAACTCCTGTTCCTTTAATGCTGAGTTTCTGGAGAACTGAAATGTATTGCCTTTCCTGGTACAAAGTCCGATGAGGTTATTCTGTTTTATTTTAACATCAGGCCCATGAAGTAGGTCGGATGGTGAGGTGGCAACTGACCCAACTCAATTGAATGGTGATTTGAGTGGGAGGGCTCCTTGAACAATTTCCAATACTCTGTTTATGACGTTTTATTTAAAAGTAGTAAAGCTACTTCTAAATTCCATAAAGTATAATACAAGCCGCTCTTCGGTCACATCAATAATATTAATATGAACTAGTGGTGAGTAAATTTACAGAATATTGACTGCAGTCTTGCTGCAATTTTAACTGCTATGAAAATTACTCCAATATTTCTGCAGCATTTGATAGCTTAAGGGAAAACTAGGATTTAACATTCCACTGCTTGCCCACCAGCTAGGTTAAAAAAAAAAAAAAGCACTAAAGATATGAAGCAGATAAAGCAACATTTTACTGAAAGTTCATTCATCAAAATGCTGCATATTTTGAAAAGGGTAAAAGTACTACTAAACCCATCAGGGATAAGTAAAGGCTATATACTATAGATTATTTTAATCCCCCTGCTAGATATAAAAGGGATAATTACATATTTGTGGTTGAAGCCATGTGGTGGAAAAATCAATACAACTTTTTTGTATGACACTTCATTAGTGTGAAAAATTTTTAAAGCTGAGAAGAACTGGCTGGCAATTAAATGCCTTTGCTACTTCAGATTCAGTAATAGGTTTATATTATTATCTAGTTTATTTGAAATAGTGGTTGCACGATAGCAGTAATTGGAAAACATTGATTATGTACTTGTATATAGAAAACCTGGCAAATCATTACAGCGCATAGCAACAGTTAGTTTGCCTTACTAATGAAGCATTAATTGCAGTAAGTAGGTTAACATGTTAGTGAAACTATACGGAGATACAGTTTTGAAAATTGTTATCAGCACGGTGATAGATGCAGTTTCTTTCTAAAAGCTGAGCTGGGAAGCAGAAATAGTCTACAAACAAAAAACACAACATGCTCTTGAAGTTTTGTTGTTGCTTATTTTCTCTTTCTGCTATTAACCTTTTGTACAATGGAAGTTGTTCTTATAAAGCTCTCTTGACTTCTCTAACTTCTAGAAGACAGAACTCAACACTAGAAGTCAGACCCCATTGTTTTGGTCTGACGACTGGTCTTGATCTGAAGATCCAATGGCTGGAGACTACTAGTTTCTACTGACTGGCTGCAATGATTTAGACTTAGACATAGAATAACTTTATTGTTACTTTGAATGTACACTAATTTACATACATTAAAATGAAATTTTGTTGCATACAGCTCTCAAAGGATCTCCACCTCCACCTGCAATATATACTACATAAGCATGACAATCTCTCTATGGAATCTCTCTATGTTCGGGCAGGAATGTTTCCCAACCTTACCTGTAGATACCATGAATTCAGTTGGGCACTTCTAGTATATAAAGCATGAATTGTACCTGTGGGAGAAAGAAGGAATAGAAAATAAAAATATTGTTCTCAACCAGTTAGCCTTCGGCATCTGATTAGGATTAAAATTTGGTTTTTTGAAGGATATATAAATTCAGTTGGCAGCACCTAGCCAAATTTGGCTAAGCAATGATGGATCTGATTAAACTTTGGACTGGGATGCTACCATAACCATTTTTTAGAATTAGAATTAGAAGAACTTTATTGTCATTGTACAAATACAACGAAACTGTGGATGCACCCCAACAACTGTTCGCAATAGAATAAAACCAGAGCATTTAAAAATGAAGATAAGAAAAATAGAGTACCCATGTCTCCATTTGCAATTTGAGAGTACAATATTTTGAAGAGTAGAATAACACAGAAATGGAAAGGCAAAAACCTATGGATGAATATATGCTGGAAATTCACTGTAAATAAACCAATCCATCTTGAAATGAGCCACATTTATGCCTTACATAAACCAAGGCTTACATAAGATCTACCTGAATATATAGTTGGACTTATTTCTAGCCAGATTACTCCCCTTCAGAATCTACTGTTAACAAATCTGTTCTTCTTTGGGACAGCAACATAAATCAGAAGCATAATGGAAGAAAGGAAGCCTTTCAATAGAGAACAGAAACCTGATAATTTTCCTTCACCATAAGAATCATTCCAACCCAGCCATCTATTATTTTGTCTCATTTTCATTGAGTTGAAATTTCTTACAATGCACTGGGGAGAAGTAAAGAATTATTCCCATATTTAGAAATTACAATGTGATTATTTTTATACCACATATATGACATTTCATGGTCTGTTTTATGCAAGATGGGGAAAGAGTTCTATTTGAAGACAGAAAACTGGAAGGGCAAAATAAGGTCAAGAAACATCTGTGTCAATAATAGAAAACAGACTTCTCTGTCTCTCTACAGTATCTCTATTTCATCAAGTATTTCAAAAGACAAAAGCTTATTCAACAATGCTGGGGATGACCTTAAGACTTTAGAAATTTCCTATAAATAAATAGGGCTACCTTTGGATTAGCATTAAAATATTGTATCTCTGAATTTTAATTCTAAGCAAGCATGTATGACATATCGCCTGTGTTTATATTGTCTTTCTGCATTATCACAAGGGACCTACTGCAGTGTAACGTGGGTTGGCTATCAAGGATGCTTAATTTAGTGATCCATAGTCTTTGTGGCTTTTCCTTATAATAATAAAAAATATGTTTCCAAGGAAAGAGATACTAAAGCATAATTATCTCCAATTATAAAAAGAAAATCAATATTATTAATCTGAAAGTAAAGGAGAGACTAAAAACGGTAAAATAATGAAGCTAGCCCTGATGAGTTTGGGTAATGAAACATTTTCAAGAAAACAACCAAGCTCAGACAGCACCAATGACCACTCAAAGCAATGAAACTATGGAAGAGTGAGTGATAGCCCAGCAGTAGAATCAATGGAAATGCCTGAAGTAAAGGTAACAGCTATTTTAATCTGATCTAAAGATATATGCAGAATAATTTTTGACTGATACCTATTCTTCAGTTAAGAGATTCACTCTCTCTTCCGCAGGTCCTTGTTTTGTTTTGTTTTCACTCACTGCCAGATTAAATCCCCCAACTTGGTGCTCAACTAATATAGTGGAACTACATAATTTCCAACTTCACAACTGGGCATTTGGGGAGCTAAATTCGGGGGCGGGGGGGCAGGGTCAGCAAATTGGAGATGGTTGATTAGAAAACTGAAAAAAGGCTTCCATGGCAGTTCTTAATGACCAATGGGTTCAGAACTGAAATTTATGCACAAACTCATTCAACTAAACTTTGCTTTTATTTCATTTCATTTTACTTTGTGGTATAATAATGCACTATGAATTTTGTATGTTTAAAAAGAGGATGTTCTGGAAAGCTAGCTGAACTTGGATGGGCTTCACTGGAGTTCCTTGGAAGTGTCTTATCTCAATATATGGTTCAGAAGAAGAAGTATCTAGAAAAGTTTGAGCCACAAGCTGAATCAGAGCCTGAGAGATTGAAAGATGAAGTTTCTGTGTATGGGAAGAGGTGAGAATAGTGATGACCAAGGGAGAGGACAAGAGAAGGAGATAAAAAATGAGGAAGACTGGGCATCTAGAACACTGATGCTGCCCATGCGATTTTTATTTATTTATTTATTTATTTTATTTGGTTTGTCAATTGCTTACAAGATAAGAGGTATAAGCAAAAACATAGTTATGAATACATGGCTACATATAAGAAAAAATAAATAAATAAAAGAAACAATAGGTCAGGAATGGTCAGCACATTGGTGCGCTTATGCACGCCCCCTACAGACCTCTTAGGAAAGGGGTGAGGTCAATAGTAGAAAGTCTAAGGTTAAAATTTTTGGGGTTTGGGGAAGAAACCACAGAGTCAGGTAGAGTATTTCAGACATTGACCACTCTGTTGCTGAAGTTGTATTTCCTGCAATCAATCTTGAGTTTGTACCTATTGTTTGCTCTTGTATTGTTATGGTTGAAGCTGAAGTATTCATTGACATGCTAGGTCTCTCATTACATGAAGAAAGGAAAGGTTGCAACCTCATTTCATATGTTAGATGGCTACTGTACTGGAGAGACATTTCTCCATAAACCTTCATATGGATTGCTGCATATAAGTACTGTAAGTGTCCTTACTGCTGCTGACCTTGTAATGGATGTGATCCTCTCCAATAGACCAATCAGGGAGTCTTCAAATCAACATGCAGCCAGTGCCTCTGTCATTATCTCTATTTTTTTTTAAAGTCAGTTACTGTGACTAAGGCTCCAAAGCCACCCCTTTTCTAAATTTAAAATCCAGGGTGAAGTGCTGGGAAGGAAGAAGGAAAAAAGAGAGTTGAGGAGCCAGGATGTGAATGAGGAAAGTGTTTTTTCCAAAGGGAAAAACCACTCATCCAACAGATCCACAGTTAATATTGCAAAATTATCATTTTCTCCTGCACCACAGCTGAGTCTGATTCTAGCAGAAGAGCTGCCAAAGAGGTTCAGTATCATCAGTCTACAGAAGGTGGCTTTGATCTGGGGGCAGTGCACTCTCCATGTATGGAAGGAGCCAACTTTAGAAGCAGGGTGACACATAGGATGGGAAAACAGATGGTCTAAGAAGGCAGATGGCACAACATCTCCAAGGAAAGAGATATGGGCCACACCAATAAACTATAGTAATGAGGAAGAAGCATTTGTGTCCTACTGAATCACCATCACACTGAACTTAAGGGCAAGATTGTGAGCTCTACTGTCCCAAAGAGTTTCCCTCTACCGCCCCAAAGAGTGCTTGAACCTTAATTCTCAGACCTGCTTTAATTGGGGATCTGCTGTCTCTAATTAATGCACATAACCCTTCCCTCCCCCTCACACATACAAAGTTGTTCTTCAGTTGAGTTTAATTCTTAATGGTTTGTCTGTTGAAGCCCATGTTTATCATGCTATTGACTGTATTGCACAAAGGTTTTGTTCCTAATTTGATCACCGTGATCAAATTGTTGATGGCGTAGAAGTAAGAATCTGGTAATAGGAACTTGACAGTGAATTTCTTTGAGTTACTTCTACTTCAATTCAGAGGTGTGGGTTCAGTTCCCAGGTGTGGGTAATGACTAGATTCAAAGACTCCAACTATAATGCATTGTGGTGCTACTGACCTTTACAGCATGTGCTCATGCGAAACGTGTATGGAAATGTGCCTTTGCTTAAAGATCTGGGTTACAGTTAAAGAATGACATGTGACTTCCTTCTAGTTTCTGTGGGTTTTAGCAGCTATAAAGGTATTTATTTTTGTATTGATTAGCATGAGAGACCATCAGTTTATATGACTAATGTAACCAGAAAAAGGCAGACCCAGCCGTAATGTCCAATGTCTGCCTCCACTCCCCGGAGTCCATTGCCCAAGTATCATTGGATAAAATCTCACTTGAGCATAATGCTGCTTGATATGCTTTGATTATGGTGGGCAATGTCAGCCAAGGAGCTAAACATGCTTCTTGCCCCATTATGCGGGATATGTGGAGTTGCTAGCCAAGCTCCCAACCTACAACTGATCAGACATTAGCTCATCTTCTTTCTTTTTATTTTTCTAAGAATTAAAGCCCAGAAGTACATCACAAAAGATTTGAGGTGGGGGAAGAACTTTCCTTTAAAAGTTCCCATACATTTGTTCCAAATAGATACGTTCAGTGTTGTTAGATTACATTTTATATACTCAAAAAACTTGAGCCCATTTGATAATCAATACTCATCATTTAGAGGAAGATTGGAGACCCTTCATTACATCACACTTTGATAGGTTACAAATCAAAAACAAGTAGTCTGTTTGATTCTTCATTAAGTTTGGGGAAAGTCACAGTTTTGTTATGATTTGGTTTGGAAGTAGTCAGCAATAAATGTCTAACCTACTTCACACATCATAAAAGATGCATATTGATACTAAGATCCACTTCCGAATTCCTGGATTAGGAGGTACTAAATAAAAGGAACATGTTAATTTAGGAAGAAGGAATGAATTACCATGGAAGTAGTTCTGTTGGTGTAAGAAAGATATGCAGGAGACAAAATGGAGCCATAGCAGCTATCTTGTGCCTTAAAGATTATCACATTACAGTAACAGGGAATGAAAGTTTAAAAATAGCAGCGCATATTGTTTAGCTATTCATACAGATAATGAGAATATTTGTATTAAACTTTCAAGCTTCCTGTGTGCACAGATCCTGGATTCATAATCTATGTTTCGATCACATACCCTCCATTTTGAAACCTTTTATAGGTAGGAACCTATTGAAGGCTGTGTACAATGAGAACACTTTCTGCAGATGTCAAAGCAGAATGCGAAGACCGTAATCTTTCATACATTTTTTTCTATTAGATAATGTAAGCAAGGACTGTGTGAACTTTGGGCCACTTCACCATTCTGTTTGTGTATTACAGCTACAGTACAAAAGCCAATGCAGCCATATTAATCTCATGTTATTCCTTGCAAGTAATATATTCACTATTTCACTGACAGGATTACTTTATTAGGAAAACACAGCATACATATTTTGATCTTATTTGATAGGGATGAAAACTTCAGAATGATGGCATTGAGGTACCAAAAATCCCAAAGAGTCTTTCCACTCATTATTTCTAATTGTCTGGTGAACATAGGAAAATATGAACGGATTCCACATTCATACAATTACACATAGGCAACCTGTTCTTGGAGACCAAGAACACTATAATGTCTTAGTGATTCATGAGCTATGATCATGGGCAGAAAGTCACATATTCCTGCATTTCATCCTTAGCATTTGATAGTCAAGCTTCGTTCTGCATAAAACTGTTTCCACAGTAGGCAAGATATGCATGTATTACTTTTGATAACTGATTTTAATTAATTGATCTATATATCAAATACATAATAAAAGGCATACAAAGTGTCAGTCCTTCTACAGAACTTTTTCCCTGGAAATAAAATAATCTAACTTAAAGCTGTAATTGTAATAGAAGGATGAGCAGAGGTAGGTAGAATAGGAACAAATTTGAAGAGCAATCCAGCTGTGAGGATGTATCCCTCCACAGCTGGAACTTTGCTTGGATAAAACTGGGCTTTCCTTCCTGCTGTGTTGGGACAAGCAAGTTGGTCTCAAGTCCAAGCGATTCTCCTTAGTCTTCTTTAGGTCACAAAGTTCACAGGTGGCCTGCAAGCTTCCTTCTATAGTAAAATCTCCCAGCATTGGGGAAAGGCAGAATAATTGGAGTGAATCTTGGATAAAAAATCTCCCTGTTTGTTGTCTCACATCAGGACCACAAGGGTTAGTTAAGAAGCAGTGGCAGCCACATCCTGTTATGGTGGCACCAAGGGCATCAAGAACCATTTAGCCTTTTGTGGAGTCTGGGAAATGCCAGAAGGTGTGTGTGTGTGTAGGTGGGTGGGTGTTTGAGCCAGAATCTACAGAAGGCTGTGCTGTATCTGTCCAAAAAGGCAGGATAGCCTAGACTGAACCTATCCATGTTATGGAGTATAAAGATGTTTTCCTTACAACAAGAGCATTTTTGTTCCAAGTCAGAGTTGAGTCCTAGTTAATAATCAATCAGTTTACCTCTTGTAAGCAACACAGAAGGCACCAAATGGAAAGGAAGATTCTTCCATGCATCTAAGGCCTGGTTACTTTCCCCACCTCCTTTGGGTGCCCTCACATCCCTTTAGAGCCCCCAGATTCAGGTTTTTACTGCTTGTAAACAGCTCTCACTGCTGAAGATGCTGAAGGAGTCCAAAAACCTCAACAAAAACACAGGAGGTAGAGGTCAATGTATTCTCTGGTTCTTGGGAGAACTTTTACCTTTGTTCTGAGGGTAGGGGCAAAGGAAACAGGATTCACAAGATTGGGAGTTTCCTCCTCCCTCTGGGTAGGCAAGCCAAATCTCAGTTAGTCCAACCCAGAACAAAGAAGAAAGCATTGACTATGGTTAGACAGGACTCTGGCCTTTGCAATGCTCTTACACTGACTTGTGTTTCTTGCAGGGAATTCATGACCTACACTTTGAAAGCCCCTGACTAGGATATGCTACAGATATATCCATTGTTAGTATTCAGCCTGGTACTGAATTTTGTAGCCTTCTTATTTCACCCCACAGTATCAGAGCTGCCAATCCACACATCTTTCCTTTCTACTTAACACAGTTGTGACAAATTTATTGAAAGGACCCTGGTGTACAATTCAAATATAATGATTAAAAGTACCCCAACTTGGCTTTAGGAAATAGGTGTTTGTGCATTGCATCTGCCATATGCCAAGCATCTGAAAAGGAGAGCTTGTCTACAGCACGGTGGATTTCTCCTTTGGCAGAGTTTTACCAAACTTTGCAGTGATTTAGTCTCTTCTCTTAATAATGAGCTGTTTTGTGAAAACTGCCTCATTATTATAACTGTAGAGGAATATTTTGACTAGTAAAACAAATCATATAAGAAACAGAAAAAGCTCTAGACACATCTGCCTTCTCCTTTGTCAGGGAAAGGTGTTGAGGAAGTCAGAAGCAATTATTGACCAGAGAAAAATCTCCTGCCCAATTTGCAAATCTCACCCAATGATTCTCCAAGTATGAGAGCGGAGTGGGGAACCGAAAGGAAGCACAGTCAACATTATCTGCAAGATCTTTGATGTTAAGGAAATCATGGCATCTGCCAATCTTTCAAATTCCAGGGGGTAAAGAATGAGGTCTGTTAGGTTGTCATTGAACATGACAGGCTTAATGTCAAGTTTATAACAGAAAAAGGGCAATCTTATTGCAGGTTTATTCTGTTTTATGTTGCTTGTTCCACAGGCAGGTTCTCCTTCCTTCGTATCTAATTTATAGCATTTGAAATACCAAACAGATATTTCCCCCTCCATGTATTTCCTGAGCTCCGGGCTCCTCTTGACTAAACCTGAGCCATTTCTTCAGGGAACATCCTGCAATCCTTCCAATTTAGCATCTGCGTAAGAAGCCGGGCAAAGGCTATGACTGAAAGCATTTGTTCCATTGTTATACAGGTGTTCAAACTCCCAATATTTCAGTTTAATTACTGCTTGGAATATTTTTTTCTTCCTCCTACTTTTCGATGGTATGGGGTACGTGTCTACGTGTATGTGTGTGTGTGTGTTTGAATGGTATCTAAGTTGCCTCTTTCTTGAGCCCATCGGTCTAAAGAATTACTTCTCATCCTGCTCTTTCCTCGGCTTCCTTCTCTGACTCTGTAATTGGGGCTTCCCCCCCCTTTTTTTTTTTTACTTTTTTGNCTTCCCCCCCTTTTTTTTTTTTTACTTTTTTGCTAATAAGCAGCTTAGTTTCTCTCCCATTAGGCTCAACCAACCACTTTTGTTTCATGAATTTTACAAAGGATTTTAATAGATGCTTTAGGCTATGCAAAATGTGATATGAAGGAAGGCATTAATGCTCCAGCCGTGACACAGAGGACATGTGAATGGCTGCTTATCATTAACGTCATGTCTCCAAATTTTCGTTAGGAGTTCTGGAAGACAAAAGGGGCAGTTGGGGGGGAGGGAACGTGTAGCTCTATGAAAGAACATTAACCTGTACTGTGTAACCAACTATAATTGCTCAGCATTTCATATTAGCTCTCTTCAGATAGTGGGTCTCTCATTATTTCTACATATACATAATAACTGGTTATTATACAGTTCACTCCAATATATTGTGCATAAGGTTGTGTCAGCACTTCCATTATAAACTCCATTTTGGGGGGCCTTAAAAATCATTTCAAACTGAAGATTGCTTTTCCCAGAATGTGCCTAGAATAGACCTAATAATAATATTAAAGCAATAAATTATGGTAGCTGTGTCTTCATTTTAAACAGAGGGCTAAACGCACACGTGAAATCCCTACTTCTTCAATTAATGCCTTTGTTAAATAAAATGTAGATTGATATGTGCACGTCTATCACTTTTCAATCTGTTGGAGAGCAATTATTAAGGCAGATTGTTCTATTTGTTAAAATAACTCTTAAATAAGAGGGAGGAAAATCCTAAATAAAGTACTGAGGTGCAAAAGATAAATGTTATGCAAATGTAATAACTCCCCTCTAATAAGCGTAGATACATTACATTCAACAAATGTAATAATAAATATTTGTTAATTCAAATGCTTTCTTCAGAAAGCTTGAAGCCCTTTTGAAACCTTTGATGGAGCTAACTCAAAATGTCAATAATAATAATTTCAAAGTCTTTCATTCATATCAAAAATGTTCCGTAGATTTGGGGCATTTTGAATATAAAATGGCAAAATAAGTAAGAGTATTTTATACAATTAGAAAGTACATATTTATTGGCAGACAGAAAAACTGAATGAATCTCTGCTGGATACCATTCTTTGAATCATTACTCCTCTATTCTGTGTTGATCAGTTCATACCAACCATTATGCATTGTCCTGGACATTGCATTTTAGGAAGCACACAGGTTGTCCTTGAATTACAACAGTTCACTTAGTGACCGTTCAAAGTTACAACGGCCTGAAAAAAGTGACTTATAGCTGTTTTTCACACTTACAACCTTTGCAGCATCCCCATGGGTGTATGATCAAAATTCAGATGCTTGGCAACTGATTTATATTTATGATGGTTGCAGTGTCCCAGTGTCATAATAAATTTTTGCAACCTTCTGACAAGCAAAATCAATGGGGAAGTCAGATTCACTTAACGACTGGATTACTAACTTAACAACTGGAGTGATTTCCTTAACAATTGTGGCAAGAGAAAGAGTCATAAAATGGAGCAAAACTCACTTAACAAATGTCTCGCTTAAAACTGACATAAATTTTGCAGTCAATTTTGGTCGTAACTCGAGGACAACCTGTATTAATAAACTGGAGCATGTCCAAAGAAAGAGGCTTGGAAAGAAAAAATTAGAAGGAATAGTTGAAGCTGCTGAGTTGGTTTAACCTGGAGAAGAAATGATGATGGGCAGATAAAAGATAAATGGGACAGAATTTTTCAGAGATGTTGCAAAAGACTGGACAAAATACTGTTTTAGATTACAGAGAGGTCTATTGCAACTGGACATCATGAAAAATTCCTTAAGAGCTGTTAAATATGAATGTTACATGTTCTACCTGTACACTGTCAAATCAATACAGGCACACCGTGCTGTAGAAAGTAACATCCATAAAGAATTAGATAGCTGAGAATTAGGAGAGGAATATAATAACTTTCCCACAACTTCTGAGTTTGAACTTCCCAAGGGGTGTTGGAGCTATCTTATGTAAGAGCTATGGTGGCACAGTGGTTAGAATGCAGTACTACTGCAGGGCTAACTCACTGCTCACTCCAGGAGTTTGATTTCGACTGGCTCAAGGTTGACTCAGTCTTCCTTCCTTCTGAGGTGGGTCAAATGAGGACCCAAATTGTTGGGGGCAATATGCTGACTCTGTAAACCATTTAGAGAGGGCTGTAAAGCACTGTAAAGTAGTATATAAGTCTAAGTGTTATTGCTATGACTTCTGAATGATGTCTTATGAATGAATTATATGCAATTTTATCTGCTCTCCTTGGAGTAAAAAGCATGTACAGTTTTAAAATTATTTTTAATTAATTATTTGTGTTAAGCAATCTTTTATTTGCTTATCTTTTGTATGTCAGCTGGCTGAAGAATTTGAGCAATCACACAAATTCTGTACAACCAGAAATACACTGTCTTACATTCCCTGCTTCCAAGCTAGTAAGAATGAGATGAGATCATACCATGGATGGTAAAGAATACTCAAGACTTGATTAAAGACAGTGAATTTTAGGCAAATATACAATTTGGGTAGAAGGCACAAAGGATCACCCTGAGAACCAGGCATGGGCTCATAGTCTGGAGCAATGTTTGTCAACTGATTGATGAACATGCATACTGCTATCTGAAGGTTGTTGAAGGGAAACTAAAATTTCATCTCACCTCAGATACTGATCCCATCAAGAAGGGAGTATAGTTCTGAGAAGCCTATGAACATCTTTCTTTCAGGGTCAGATTTTCCTTACCCAGATAGAGGTAGTTCCACAAGGCACTGATTGTGAATGTCACTAAAGAAATCCAAGAAACAGCTTACTTATTTTGCTGCAGTTGTTGATTTTTGTTGTTGTTTTTGTTGTTGTTTTTGTTGTTGTAAGATCTTTGTTCATTATTCACACTTCATCCAGAACAATGGAAGGAGATACAACTCTTGTTCACACATCTAGTCAGAATTCAGCATGATCATAGAAATGGTAACTTCATATACTCAGTCTTGCAGTTGCAAGCAGTTAGAACATACGGTAGATTTGTTTGTTATTTGTTCTGTGATTCCGTTCTTCAACTGATGGGCTAAAGCTGGCCATTTTAAATGTTTCATCAACTCCTTAAGGGCATGCAGTGGCAAACTGATGAGAAAGTTAGATGAGGTGTGGAACATCTATAATCATATCTGTCTTCTCGGGAAAGCAACAGTAACAGGCCATGAAATGCAATAAGGATGGAGGACAATGGGGAGAATGCAGCAAGAGGATGTGAGGAGGTACTGGCTGCAGTTCATACATCATCATCACATTCTTGTAGAACCTCAGGGTGAACTCAACTGCAGAACAATTGCAACTACAAAATACATTGATGTGGGAGTAGGGATATGGACTTCGATTACAGTAGAAGTCACCATGGCTGAGTTTGCATTTGGTCACATGAACAGACCACGCCACACGTATTGCATATGCAGTGACTTTGCCTGAGCCGCTTGCTTTTTTTCCCTTATCTCTGAGGAGGAAAATGGTGCAAAAGGAAACACTGTGATTCAAGCTGAAGCCTTATTCATACTATGGGAAGGAAATCATAGTCCTCTTATGTCCTTCACATTCTTCCCACCATACCTGGGAGAAAAGGTTCAAAATCACAAGTTACAGTAGGCTGTAGAGAAAGATCTAAAAGCAGTGGGGAAACCCTAATGTAGAGTAATTGCTGAATATTCATCTCTGTCTGATTTTAACCTGAGATTTCGTTGTTCAATGTCATTTCCTCAAAGAAATTACAGCTTTCAATCAACAAATGCTAAAACCAAAAGCCAGCGGGGGGCCTGACTGCAAAGCACAATGTCTCAGAATGTTGGCTAAGTGTGTGCTTTTGCACACTTTCAAAGAACAAATTCAAGGTATTCCTATACATAAAGGGCTTGTTTCAGACAGCTTGGCATGTCTACTTCTGACAACTTATGGCATATTGCACTCTAGAAATAAACTTCACCCCTGCTTCAAGCTACCGCCTGAGTTCTTTCCCAACTCAGAAATGAACCTGGTTCATTTCTTTCTAACAATGTCATTAAGGATTGATTCCAAGATATAGTATAGTATATTGTCCTTACTTACAAGAAATGTAATGAATCTGAAATTCATTGGATGGGCTTCCATTCACGATCAAATGGAAGTCTCATTCATTTTGATGGTAGAGTTAAGCATGTTTTTTAAGTTTCTGCGAGTAAATCAGTGGTATTTGAAACTACTTAATTTAGCAGTTTATGCTCTATAACAATCTGGAAATAAATCTCATCAAAATGAGTCCAGTACACTAATTCAGAGAAGCCATGCGTAGGATTGCATGTAGAATAGCCAAGAAGTTAGAAATGGTAGCAATTTGCTGACTTTCACTGAAACTGCTGGGAGGTTATCAGAAAATCTGAGATTGCAAGATAGAGTTGAAAGCTGAAAAAACATTTCCAAAAATGTACTAAGTGGCAAATTACTTCCATACTGTTGCCAAGAAGAGTGCATGAAAGGTGTCCAGGTGATCACCAAGAGCTCAGCTTGAGAGAAGCTTTCTAATTAAGACTGCTTACACCAGGGTGTTAAACTCAAGGCCTGTTGGGCTAGATAGGGCTCACGGGGTGTTTAGATCTGGCCCACAAGGCTGTCCTGGAAACAGCGGTCTAGCCCATGGTGCCTCTGTCAGTGAAAATGGAGCTTGGAAGGCCACATGTGGCCCTGGTGAACTCCATTTTTGGTGGCAATGGGCTCCTGCAGCCCTCTGCCAGCAAGAACGGAGCTTGGGGGACCTCCATTTTCACTGGCAGAGGGCTGCAGGAGACCATCACAGCTGAAAATAGAGTTTGCAAGGGCCACACAGAACCTTCCCAAGCTCTGTTTTTTTCTGGCACAGTGCTCAGGCTACAGGTGCCCCAACTGAGTGACATCAAGCTGGCCACGTCCACCCTGGCCGCACCCCCATGCCTCCCCAAGGTCAAACACAACCTTGATGTGGCCCTCTATGAAATTGTGTTTGACTCCCCTGGTTTACACGGTCTCTTCTTATTTGTCTTCTATTCCTATTTTCAGAAGCCTAGAATCTATATCGTATGTTATATATGTAGAACATAAAATTATTTCTACAATTTAAACAAAATATTCATATTTGATTTGATTGTAGGGATCAGTTTTACAGGGTTATTTTTAATCTACAATGATTTATTGGATTTTATGGTACTTGTTTTGCATTAATATCATAAACCACCCAGAGTCTTAATATAAGAATATGTTGGCATATAAATAAACGTAATAAATACTAAGTGCGTCAAGGTCAAGAAATATGACAATAAATCTCTGGGGAGACAGCGTGTACTCTTAATATACACTTTTATTTACGTGATCTCTAATCAAACATTGGGTGGTTGCTGAACTTTGCTAAAACCCATTTTTGTTCAGCCCTTAACTTCAGACAACTGCTGTGAGATACCACTTGCAGCTTTCTGGACTTATTTTCAGCCAGTGTTATAAGGGCCATTTCTCTTAACCAGTGCCAATCTCTAAACAAATCCCAATTACTTTGGCTGACTGCAGAAAGGGATGAATTTCACTCTAATGAACACTATGAATAAATTCAAGCTGAGCCTGTATATCACTGTTTTAGCACAACATGTTAGATTATAACAACTTGCACGCATCAAATAATATCTGTAAAGGATTATCTTTGCAAAAGGTCCAAAAAGCTGCAGCATTTTCATTAATGTGATTATATATTACAATTCAATTTTTCAGCTAAAGGGCTCCAAAACAAGGTATTAGAAGTTTTAGTATATGCCGTATAACATACCCTGATTAAAACAAAATCAAGCTTCAAAAAAAAAAAAAGGCAACAAGTCAGGAATAGTATCTTTGAATTTAGCTAGCCATCCTAAACAGCAAATCAAGCAGAGAAAAAAAATGTTGAAGCAAATCTAATGAAAGGAGCAGAGAAAAGAAATGTCCAGCAATGGAGTTAATGGCTTTTTCCTATGGAAATTAATATCAAGCAATATGGCGGACAGGAAGACATTCCCCTCACCAAGTCTGTGTTGATGGAGAGAGTCACAACAAAACCTTGGTTAGTCTTTGGACCTGTTAATGTCACACCTGATCTTCCTGGCTCATCCATCTTATCTCTCTTGTTAATTTTCTTTAGTAAATGACTGTTACTTACATCAGCTGCTAATCTTCTTAAGGATTTCCAAACAAGATCTGAAAGAGAATGATCATAAGCCTGAATAGGTATCATGATTCCTCTTTGGCTACCATTACTATTACAATCTCAAGTGCCAAACATTTTTGCCTGTTGTAGATATAATTGATGGTGCTATGTCCTTCGTGTAATTGCTATGTAGGTATATAAATTTGCAGAGGAAACTCTTAACCATCCTCTAATAACCCTAACTCTAACCCATTTGTCAGGAGAAAAAAAAGCACATGACAGTCAAAATAAGTGGGTGTACTTGACTGGTATGTGACGCTCATTAGTGAGCAAAAGCATTTTGGTGGGCAAAAAACAGAACAAGAGTCAATATCTGTATGTTTGTAGACAACTCTGTTTACAGACATGTATTTTTCTTTAGATAGCCAGTTTTATGTAGAGCATCAGGTGAGAAACTGGGAGATTGTGAGTTCTAGTCTTGCCTTAGACACAAAGCCAACTGGGAGATCCAATTCCTTTCTCTCAGCCTTAGGAAAGAGGTAATGGCAAATCATTTTCAAAAATCTTGCCAAGAAAACTGCTGTGACCTGTCCAGGAAGTTGCCAGGAGTCAAGTGACTCAAAGATACACACATGCAAAAACTCTCTTTCACATGTTGAAATTTCTAACTTTTTCCACTCATGGTTGAAAATGTCAGTGTACCTGCAGCAAAATGTGTCAACTTTATAAAACTTCCAAATGTGAAAGATTTCATTTAACTCTGCTCATTCCTACCATCCTAAAAGAGGGCTTATTTTAACATACTGGGACATCTAGAGACAATTAGTCTCTCAATTTGCCCTCCTGTAACCTCCCAAGTTACAGCAGGAGTTGATTGTCTTCTAAATTAGGAAATTCTGAACTCAGTGCTCCCATACTGACAGTTACTCTCCATGGGTTTCCCTGTACTTCCTTTCCTTTCCTTTCCGCTTTCCCTTTCTTTCTTTCTTTCTTTCTTTCTTTCTTTCTTTCTTTCTTTCTTTCTTTCTTCCTTTCTTTCTTTCTTCCTTCCTCCCTCCTTCCTTCTTTCCTTCCTTCAGTGATGGTTTTAAAATCCTTACTTAGGTCTGCTCTCTATTTGCCACGTAAAGGAAATGAGAATTAGAGTAGATCATGTGCTTAGCTTTCTTAAGAAACACTCAGGTCTATGTTAGAATTTCACAATCTCCAGGTCTGTTGGGATTGTAAGTAACAGAAGCCCCAACTTGTTTGGCCTCTGGAAATGCTAACACTGAGTTTAGGACACCAAGTTTGGAAAACAATCCAAAAATTTCTCTCTGTGAATGCTTAAAAAACATAATGTATGTCATCTTTGACATAGGACCAGATGTTTAGTTGTTTAGTGACTGTTTGAAGTTACCATTGCCCACACCAAAAAGTACCTAACATCCAGACTCAAAGTTCTGATATTCCCCACTCCAGTCATCTGGCTGCATTTTGGGCATTTGGCCATTTGCAATGTCCCATAGTCCGATAACCACAATTTATAACATTTTTGGCAAAAACTGGCATCTACTTCTGGTTTCTGGCAAAAAAAATGCTCATAACAGACAATCAGGGTTGCAGTAATCCAGATGTGGCTCTTGGATGGGCACAAAAGTACTTCAAAGATTTTGCATCTAGATTTTTGTCTAGTAGATCCAATTGTTCCAATTTAGTGGATATATATATATATATATATATATA